>JANLJB010003218.1:0-12388 GCA_026212285.1 Bursera cuneata
GAACCACATCCATGAAGGTTCAATTTATTTGATAAAGAATATAAAAGTGTTCCAAAGCATAGACAATTTCAAATTATAAGAATTTTATTTTCTTTTTTTGATCTATAATCTTTGATTCTCTATCTAAATATAATATTTTCATATTCTTTCAATAAAAACTTCTTTTAAAAATTTATAAAATTATAAAAACAATGAAAAATAATAAATCATATTAAATAAACATAATCGCGCAACGCGCGAGCTTTTCACCTAGTAAATTCATAAAACACAAGTTTTACTTAAAATGTTACACAAACTTGTAACTTTAGATCAGAGGATAGTGAATGCTGGAGATTAGATCACATGTAAGCTAATTTAATTTAAAAATTAATTATCTTAAAATAATCATTATTTTTTGTATTACATATCATTTATCTCTCTTCTCTCTCTCTCTCCTCGACATTAATACTACCATCATCTCATTTATCTCTATTTATCTCTTTCATCTAACTTATAAAAAGAGAGGAAACTAAAAGAAATTGTCAATATGGAATTCTAAAAAATTTTATTACGCCATCAGTTATACTCAAAAATTATAAATTCACCATTTAATTGTAAAGTAATATAAAAACATTTATTTTTAAAAATATTTTAAAATTAATTAACATTATAAGAGTATTATTGATATTTTATTTATTAAAATAATATAAATATTTAAAAATAAATAAAATTATAAGAATTTACAAGAAAATAACAAAATATATTTTATTTACTAAATAATATTTATTAATTTAAATAATTTACTAAATAATTTTAATAAATCAAGCAAGTAAATTATTCACTAAAAACTAAATAATTTTACTAAATTCAAATAATAAAAATATATTTTATTTACTAAATAATTTTAATAAATTAAGAAAATAAAATTCAGTAAATAATTGATTAAAAACTAAATAATTTTAGTAAGTGAAATTATTTAATAAATTATTTAAATTTATAAAATTAGTTAGTGTGTGAAATATATATTATTATTTTTTTGTAAATTTTTAAATTTTTTATATTATTTTAATAAATAATATATCGGTAATGCCCTAACAATATTAGTTAGTTTCAAAGGATTATTAAAAATAAAGGTCTATGTTACTTTATAATCAAAGAGGTGAATTTATAATTTTTATTGTAAAGACAGTACCAATATTTTATTTGGGGTAAATACATAGACACCCCTGAAGTTTAGTCTAAGTAACAAACTCACCCCTATTATTCATAAAGTAACATAGACACCCCCATAATTGGAAAACATTAGAGTATTGACATGTAAAAATGGGAGTCTTAATGTTACTTAAAATATTAAAATGGAGGTCTTTATGTTACTTTATGAATAACAGGGATGAGTTTGTTACTTAGACTAAACCTCGGGGGTGTCTATGTATTTACTCCTACGTTATTTACTAAAATAATAAAATAATATAAAATTTTTAAAAATTTACAAGAAAATAATAAATATATATTTTATACACTAACTAATTTTGTAAATTTAAACAATTTACTAAATAATTTYACTTACTAAAATTATTTAGGTTTTAGTAAATTATTTACTAAAATTTATTTGCTTAATTTACTAAAATTATTTAGAAAATCAAATATATTTTTATTATTTAAATTAACTAAAATTATTTGATTTTTAGTAAATAATTTACTTGCTTGATTTACTAAAATTATTTAGTAAATTATTGAAATTCATAAATATTATTTAGTAAATCATTTAATTTGATAAATATTATTTAATAAATTATTTAAATTTATAAATATTATTCAATAAATGAAATATATTTTTATTTTTTTTGTAAATTTTTATAATATTTTTATTTATTTTTAAATATTTATATATTTTAATAAATAAATTATCAATAATGCTCTTATAATGTTAATTAATTTCAAATGATTTAAAAGAATAAGTGTTTTTATGTTACTTTATAATTAAGGGATAAATTTATAATTTTTGAGTATATCAAGAGGTGCTATTAATTATTTAGAGTTTGTACTATAATACCGTTAAATATAACTAACGAAACTATAATATTAACATATCATTGTTAATTTTAAATTTAGTTGAGACGTGAACAATAACGTTTTTAAATTTTTTAGCGTCTAAAAGTAAATACCCCTTGTAATATAATTACGCAGGAAACGTAAAGCCAGCCCACTGTTAAGAGAAGTGTTTAGTCAAATGTTTATTTATGAAAGTTAAGTTGTATCAGTATTTATAATATGGGTCTTTATTGCAAGAAACGTTTTTAAAAGCTAAGCCTACTTTCATATGTAAACTTTTTCTTAGAAGTCTTTTAACAAGTTCTCCCACGTCCGTTCAACAACGGAACCAACAATAAAGATTTTAAGAAAGAAATGAATTATTTAAAATTCTAACGTACACAAATTTCAGTGTCAGGTAGGAGGATTAAAAAGATAAGTGTGAGAAAAAGAGCACAGAGACTCTGGTAATACTAGCATGTAAGACCACAGATCAGTGCCTATCAAATTCCAGTTTGAGCTTCAGCTATCGAGTGAACTCTTTTGAACTATGATTGTCGTACAGCCTCAACGACAACAGAAGAGTTTGCTGGGATAAAAGCAACAAAACTGCTGATGAGATAATATTAGGAATTGATTTCGATCATCCACATAATGGCTAGCCGATCATCCACATAATGGCTAGCCGATCATCCGCCAATATATTGCTGCTACATTACATACAGAGACATACGTTTAATGGTCACCAAAGCCTTCCCCCTAGTCCAAATACAGCCATTCTTCAAGTTTGGCTAACAAAATTTCCCTTCATTCCTTGCAGTTCTCAGGGCTGCTTGTGTGACATAGCTTTTCGGTTTCCCGGCATATGAAATACTCGCAGCACAATCTATACATACTTTACTCCGAAAGAAAGAATCGTGCCCCAAATGCCACAAAGTGGCCTACTGAAAATTCTCTCTATATGTGTATCTCATTCCCCATTCGGGGTTGCAAGGCTGCAGAATGTTAAGTCTTTCTACATGTGTAGTGTATATTTGTGTTGATTCTCAATCTCTATTCATGAATGTTCACCGGAGAGAGTTGAAGACAAAATCAATTGAGCCACTGCCCCTGCAGTTTTTTCTTAAACGGTTGGCGGGTTGGGATTTTGGGCTGTTTGATCATGGGCTTCTAAAACAGATATAAGATTACTAGTCAATGTTTAAGTACACCCCCATGTTTTTAATGGGTGTGTTTGGAAGCACTCCTCACATATTGTTATCTAAACTGTAGTCTGCGTTTATGCTTCTTCCATGGAGGACCAAACGGAAAGAGGAAGAAGACGAAACCTGGTGCCGCAACTTCTCTGGTTCTTCTCCATAGCGGCATGCATAAAGCTTCTTCTTACACCATCGTATCACAGCACAGACTTCGAGGTCCATCGCCACTGGCTGGCTCTCACTCACTCTCTCCCTCTCTCTAATTGGTACTCAGATGAGACCAGCCCTTGGACTCTCGATTACCCTCCTTTTTTCGCCTACTTTGAACGCTTCCTCTCCATTTTCGCCCGCCTCGTCGACCCCCAGATCGTAGATATCCACAATGGCCTCAACTACAAGGCCAATTCCGTTATCTATTTTCAGAGAATTAGTGTTATTTTATCAGATTTGTGTCTTTTGGTCGGCGTTTATAGGTTGACAAAAAATTTGGATGCGAAAAAGCGAGATTTGATCTGGGTATTGGTTGTCTGGTCACCTTCGTTGGTGATAGTGGACCATTTGCATTTTCAGTACAATGGGTTCGTGTTGGGTTTGTTGCTGCTATCGATTTCATTTTTGCAGGAAGGGAGCGATTTGATGGGTGGGTTTGTTTTTGCGGTGTTGTTGTGTTTCAAGCACTTGTTTGCTGTTGCTGCTCCTGTTTATTTTGTGTATTTGTTGCGGCATTATTGTTGGAAGGGCTTGGTCACGGGTTTTGGCCGGCTTTCCATCATGGGCGCAGTTGTTGTGGCAGTTTTCGCGGCGGCTTATGGGCCGTTTGTGTATCATGGGCAGGTAACGACTCACTTTCATTAGCTTAGAAGTGTTTTGTTTATCGTTTTAATTGTAGTTTTTCTTTTGTTTATGCAAAAGGGATGAGATTCTGAGTAATTTCATGCAATTATTCTTTAGACTTCATGCTATCCGGTGACCTGTAGCGAGTTCAAATCACCTGCTGCGTAATGCTTTTAGACTTTAATACAGTAACTTGTCAAATTTAGGAAGTTTATTGAACTAATACCTTAATATGTTTAATTCAAATAAGTAAATTCATTTTTTTATTTGAGTCATTTGATTATTGTCTTGCAGATACAACAAGTCTTCCGCCGCATGTTTCCCTTTGGCAGGGGACTTTGTCATGCTTACTGGGCTCCAAATTTTTGGGTTTTCTATATTATGCTAGATAAAGGGCTTGGTTATTTTCTAAGAAAACTAGGGTTCAAGATTCAGGCACCAGCAGCTTCATTCACTGGTGGGCTAGTTGGGGATTCATCTCCTTTTGCCGTACTCCCTCAGGTACTCTTACAGGGAAACTTATGAATATTGATCATTCAACTGGTTGAAGCTCCTTATTTGGTAATTCAAGAGTTAGCTTCTTTTCCTCTGCTGCGTGTTTGCGTTCTTAAATCTATAAGTTGTATTATCTGATCTAGCAATGAAAGAAAGCTTGTATTTTTTTCTCGTAAAGTTTTAAAGTATTAGCTAGTGCTATTTGACCATGAGAAAATATGTTTCTGGCTTTCTTCTTTTTTTGCACATTTATGTTCCATGTGCCAGTGAGACTTAAATTTGTACATATGGATTTAAATGAATTGACAGATAACTCCAGCAACAACTTTCATGATAGTCCTGCTTGCTTTATCTCCGTGTCTGATTAAGGCTTGGAGGAATCCAAGACCTGGGATGATCACTAGATGGATAGGCTATGCTTACACATGCGGTTTTTTATTTGGGTGGCATGTTCATGAGAAAGCATCACTTCACTTTGTTGTCCCCCTTGCCATTGTTGCAGTCCAAAGTTTGGAGGATGCAAGGCATTACTTCTTGCTGTCTATAGGTATGCTTCTTCCTAGTTTCTGCCTGTGTCTTCCCTTTAATTATCCAATTAGAGGATTTACTTGAGTGACTGTTGAAATATTTAGTTCTTGTATCCATTTTATATGCTATTATTGAATGTTATTTTGTGTATGGTATGCAGTGTCTTGCTACTCGCTATTTCCACTGCTATATGAAGCCCAAGAATACTCAGTCAAAGTTTTGTTGTTGTTGTTACACTCTGTTGTAATGTGGCTTGGTTTTTCAGCACAATATGCTAAAGGTACACCATCAAAAACAACTGCTAGTGTAAAGAATAAAGGTGCTCAATCAAAGTTGAAAGGAAGCTCAAGTGCTACTGTTGAGAGAGGTGGATTTGTTATTGGGTGGATTATTAAGACTTATCTTTTTGGTGGTTTGGCTGTTGAGATATGGGGTCAGGTTTTATCTCCTTTCCTTCTTGGTAACAAGCTTCCATTTATACCCCTTATGTTGGTCTCGATATATTGTGCATTAGGGATGATGTATTCGTGGATTTGGCAGCTAAGATTCATAATAAGATCCACCTGACTGGTTGTATTTGTACATCAATATAGAAATTTATTCTTACGACATTTTTATACTTGAAATAGACAATTATGGTGTTTGAAGATGTTTTCATCAGTTCATTGAGGAAAATCTATACAGGGAGACTGAGTGTCCCTACTATGCATGGTTTCAGAACCAAGATCTTTAATGATTGTGCTAGAATGGGGTTTTTGAGATATAGCAGCTGTATTTTTAGAATGTTTACTTCTCTCAAAATCTTAAATTTGCGTTGACGAGAGGAATTTGTTGTAAATAAATTGTTCCTAAAATTGCCTTTTTCTTTAGGCCAATATGACATTTTAGTCTCTTAAGTATGCCTCCTGCCAACTTAATGGGAACTTGATGACAAGCAATCTCTTCGAAATCAGAATTAAATGCCCTTCTGGATTTGTACTTTGTCATTCCATTTGGTTAGGTACCTCCAAAATTAGTGTGTGTTAGCATTGAATTAGCAATCTAAATCACCTTGTTGATCTCTTACTTTTCTCTTTAAATACTTGGAGGAATTATATATTTGTTGCCCCTTTTTCAACTTTTTGTGATGTTGTCTCTTCTGTATCGTAAAAGAATGATGAATTATGTATGTAAAGGAAACAAAGGTTTTCTTCTCTCTTTATCAGGTCAAATGTGTGTTGCTCAATTTTGCGGGAGCTGGCATTCATCATCATGATATATTGAACAAGTAGTTTGTAGATGAATTTGTATAAGTAGTATGTAAGGAAAGAGTGTTACTTAGTGTAAGTAGTTTACTAACATTATATTTGTAAAGCTTGTGTTTATTATTTCTACTAATAGAACTTTGCGGATCAAAAGCTGTTTTTGTTGAACATATCTAAGGTATCGATGTCAATGTTTTTTGGGACATGCCAAGAGTGCAAAGTAAGCAAAGGGGGAGAGAGGGAGCTACTAAAGTATTTCAAAAAGTAAGCTGGAGATGTAGAGTTAAGAGTTACCATATATAAAAATTTATGAATGAAGTTTTCTCGACTTTACTCTTTTTACTGCTATAAATAAAACAACAATGTGATTGTGAATGATCAGACCACTCCTCCCTGCTCTGCATCTTTTAATGAGCTTGGTTGCAGTATTAAATGCTTGTGTTTAATGTTCTGTTGGTCTACAGGGTGCAGTCCGCCTGATCTGAATTACAAGTTACAACCATATACTGTACCAATACTTGTACCAGTAACCAGTCTGCCATTATTAATTAATTAAATTAAAGAAAGCAATTGGATGGTGGGTTTTGCGTTTTCGTTTTGGTGGTAATTAAGGTGGCCTAACCCATTGGAGAGGGATTGAGCTTTATATTTGTTTAGGTGAGCTAATTGCATATCCTTTGTTTTGACTTTTAAACGAATTCGGTGAGGAACTCCATTTTCAGTCTCACTCCACAACACACATAGTAGTTCTGACAGAAAAATTATCAACATTCTTCCTAGGTCAATTTTCACTAGAAGAAGAATCATTCCTTTACGTCAACGTGGAAGACGCCCACCTCTCTTTTCTTTTTCTTTCTTTTATTTATTCTTTCCTTGATCTCCTCTCTTCCAAAACTTAATCCAAAGGTAAACAATCAGCTTAAAATTATCAAGTTAATGATGATATTGATGATGCTTCATCCTCATCATCGGGGTATAATGTGTAACGTTGCTGATCAATTGTAAGTCAATGCCAATTCAATTAATAATTTAATTATTTGAAAAGAAAAGACAATTCTGTTTCATTTTCCGGATCAATATTCTTAGCTTTCAGGGCATGCCAAAGAGTGAGTGTGAAGAAAGCAATGAACACGTATGGTATGTATATAGTATAGTAAAGGCACGCGCAAGGCAATAGTGGGATGTTGGGAGTATAATAATATTAACATAATTGATTATTGATGAGATTAAGGTTAATATTAATTCATAAAATTTAAGATTATGACAGTGTCATGCCTTTTTATTATATGATTTTGGAATTTTGGATCGCCGCGCTTCTTGGCCAAATCATTCATTCCTTCCCTTCCCATACGAGTTGTACATTATTATTAATATCAATTTTTATACTTTAGGTAAAACAATAAAAGAGTAGCAGACGATCATAGTACGATGAATGAGAGTGTGCCACCTGGTAGTGATTGGCCCACAACGAGTGGCTTTCTCTACCTGGACTGGAGGAGGCAAGGCTAAGGCTGAGGCTGAGGCATTGTTTACTGATATTTGATCATTCATATTGACATTAAATCTTTTGGCGATGAGGACTGAATGAAAATAATAATAATAATAATTATTATTATTATTATACAACAACTAGGCTGTCTCCTCCACCTCCAAAGCATTTACTCTGTTTCGCTTTCATTTCAGCGGTGTAGCAGTTTCTTTGAATGAATGAATGAAATATGACCTTCTCTCCTCCGTAAACGCAAACGTAAACGCAAGCCAAACAGTAATGTCATCGTCCACCTCTCCTCCTCCTCCTCCTCCACCTCCACAGCCGTTTCCCTATCTCAATGTGATAGGAGCTGACACTAACCACGACACTCAGACCACTCAACACTCTCATTCTTTGGATAAACTCAAACCAAGCATCATCATCGTCATTCTTATCCTCACCATTACTTTGCTTCTTTCCATCTCCCTCTGCCTCCTTCTCCGTCATCTCAACCGCCGTTGTCTCCGCCATCTCTCCACTATCACCAGCACTGTCTCCACCACCAGCGACTCACGCCGTCTCTCCACTCGCCGCGTTTCGCCCGAAAGCAATACCTCCTCTCTCCTCGACTCTCTGCCTCTGTTCACCTTCTCCTCCGTCACTCGCCGCTCCTCCACCGCCGGAGACTGCGCCGTCTGTTTGTGCAAGTTCGAGCCGCACGATCAGCTTCGTCTCCTTCCTCTTTGTTGCCATGCGTTCCACTCCCAATGCATTGACACCTGGCTCGAGTCCAACCAAACATGTCCACTTTGCCGCTCGCCGATCAACGCCTCGGAATCAGATGTTATGAAGGCAATACAAGCTTCTGCTGCTGCCGCTGCTGCTGGAACTGCTGACAGTTTTCGCCTTGAGATCGGCTCAATCAGCCGCCGCCAAGCCGCTTCCGACTCCGCTGAGCCGCAACGAAGATCGTACTCCCTTGGCTCCTTTGACTATGTTGTGGAGGAGGAGTCTGACATCACGATGAGCCAAACGTATCGGAGAAGTGTGTCCGACAAGGAGGAGGTTGGGGCAGTCGGTGTAGAATCGGCTCAGCCGGCTCCGCAGCCAAGCCTAGCGTCAGAGGTAGCCTTGGGAAGGAGCTGGCTCAGGGACTACATTGATAGGCTTCCGTTTTCTCGTTCGTCAAGGACATTCTCATTCAGGAGCTCCGGAAGGTTCTTCACCGGAAGCAGTCGCCGGAGCGATGTCGTTGGTGCCGAAGAATATGACCTGGAGGCCAATCGTGTGGGCGAAGAAATCAGCGAGTTGTTTCGATGGTTTTCAGGGGTATGAATGGTAAATACATCTGGTATTTAGATGCATTTTATAAATTTGACTCCACGTAGGTGGTTTTTTGGTTTTCTTTTGGCTACATCCACTATTACTTGGGCAAACAAATACATACAAAGCGCTGCAACCAGACAAGACAACTAGTAGGCTACTTGAGCAAATTTTTTAGTGGATGAAACAAACAAAGAAACAGCAACCAACCCTTTTATCCGTTTTATCTTGCATAGATAAAGTTGAGTAGCTCTGGACCGGAGGTGGAGGGATTTAGTTTACGTGGAGATTTGCCTTTTCATTGTCAGACGGTTGAGGTTTGAAGAAGGGAGGTTTTTGGATTCATTCCGGAAATGATTTTTGCGATTCAGACTCAAGTAGTTGTTCACCTATCATTTAATGAAAGAGAAAACATAGACTAGAGTAGGATTTGGATCATGTATTTTCTCCTGCATGAGCATGAGCATGAGCATGACCGTGATGAATAAATCTCTTAGCCTTATATATATGATTTTCTGTCATTTGTTTTAAGAAACTGTCAAAGTCCAAAGCAAGATCAGTATTCATTATATCTTGAATTTGAATTCTACTTAGTTTTTCAGTGTCTTCTATGCTGCCTCTTATGCGATCTACAATATAAGATTTAAATGGCAGTTGGTTGAAACAAACAAATCTAACCTATGCATTCAGGAGAGCCGAAAAAGGATTCACGACTCAACTTGCGTCAAACACGTGTAAAGTATATAAAACTCTTGGCTAGCAACTAAATCCATTATGATCAAAACCACTAATGTTGATTTGGTGGAAAAACTAAACAGTCCCTTCTGCTTAAATTTTATTTTTCTTCTTTCTCCTTTGCCATGCAATCTTAACTTATAAAGGATACGATTTCTATAAAGAAATTGTTATTGGAAATGCAGAAGATAGAGAGGCTGCATAATTTGAGTTTGTTGTTTTATAACTCAAGAAGGCAAATTTGAATATTCCAAATTAACCTTTACCAAGCTCTGTGGGCCTCGTTTAGAGTATGGAGGCATCTCTTGTTGGAAGATAGTTTATTTTGTACCTGGGCTAAAGTTCTTGTGCTTGAGTTGAGCCATCTGTCGCTGATGGCCGAACCTGTGAGGAAATGAAGGGGCCAAAACATATAACCAAACAACCGCAACATACCATTTGGTCTTGGCATTCTAAAAAATTCATACTCATCAAGAAACTGAAAAAAGCTGCAAATAATTCTACAGGATTTTCCAAAATGTTTATCCCCGCACCCTCAATATGTAATAAAACCTCTAAGCACCGTCGCACAAACATAATTCACATGTTTATCAATCAGTTGTGATAGATATGTTGTAGATAATAAATAAAAAGAAATCCCATGCTCAAAATGTTGTTAAAGAACATTGGCTTCTCTCCACCGCTGCACGGATAAGTACTTCCACTGTAGCACCCTTTCTTCTGTTTAATCCCTTTACCTTCATCGTCAAGAACAAATGTGGAGTTTGTCTGACCATTACTAAACAAAACACACCAGTAGAAACTTTTATGGTAGCTCACCAAGCCTACTCCCACCTCGGTATGCGATTTATTTCTCAAAAGAGATAACGTTGTCTTGTCTTTGACGAGAACATGTGAAAAGGCTAGTGATGGCTCGAGATATTTTGGTTTACAACCCACAATGTGGCCGGTAATGGTGCCAAAAGTGGGTAGCTCTACACCACAATTGGGAGCAAAAACTTCGGTGAAATCCTCTTCAGGTGGTTTACAGTTTACAGCATTGCCACTAGTGCAGTTCCCCTCGCATAACTCAACATATTGCAAGGCCATGCAGCCAAGACCAGGACTGTCATTTAATCTTGGGAGCTTCTGTGATGTTCGATTGTTGTTAATGATGTCAACAAGCTCATTTGCAGGGTTTCCTGTCAGTTTCAGTCAAACAAATATTCAATTGTATAGCTTGGAGCATACAAAATATGTTTAAGATGAGCATTAAAAAAGCTTTAAGAATATCGACTACTTCCATAAATCAGAACATCATTCTTTTTTCTTTTCATCTCTATAAGCATCCATAATCAGAACATTCAGTAGACTAAGAAGATAGGATTCAACATTATGCAAATTCAACCACATTATGGATTTTAGCGAAAAAGAAAGAAGAAAAATGCTGCTGTCTTCTTCAGTATCCAAGTCCTATGATATGACCACTTGCAGAAGAAAAGTATTTACCTTCAAATAGCACAAATAAATAAATAAAATATGAATAGTAAGCACATCGATGTTCAGATAAATTAATATAAATCCTTTGTTATAGTATTTAATTAAGAGCTCTCAAGCAGCCAAGAGACTATGAACAAAGGAAGAAAAAATCTTTCTCAGCTCACCCTAACTCTCTCATTCTCCTCTCGTGCTCCATGTGAATGTACCATCCAGTTACAACAATTCAGTTTGCTTCTTTCTTGAACGTACACGACAAAACAAGCAACAACAAGCGTATTGTATTTGTAGTTAGATACTGAACATTATTATATTCAAATTCATGCCATGCCATACTAAAATAAGCCAACTGTTTGCAACAAAAGTGGTAACGATTTTATCCCAAACTTTGGTGTCTACTTTCTCCCAAAAAGCTACTAAACACTAACAGTATACAGTCTTTACTCTTTACTATTCAAAAACTTAGACGCTTCTTCCTTAAATTTAATTTACATAGGGATATGATTCTAACCGCCATTAACATAAGCTAAAGCAGCCACGCAGAAAATGAGTGTGCGAATAACAGAGGTAGAGGTAGAGGTAGAGAAAGAGAAAGAGTTACCATGATTTTTGGAGGAAACAACAAGTAGATGGGACGGAATAATAACAATAATCCAACACCAAAAGAGCTTTTTCACCATTATAACCAACATTCAAACCCTAGCCTCCCTCTCCCCGGGACTGAGCCTGAGGCTGAGTAGAAAAGAAAAAAGGGGAAGGAGAAAGAAGAAAAGAACTTTGAGCAAGTGAAAGAAAGAAATAGAAGGGGATAAAAGTGTTTTAAGTGCTGCAGAGATTGAGGACAAAAGGATGGTGTGGTGGGCCATGTTTTTTTTTTTATTAATATATATAAGAAACTGGAATCCAATCAGCCGCAAAAGAGGACCCACCCACCATTTCAGACCAAATTTCCAAGTCTCCAAACCCCATTGCTAATGCACCCGATGATGGCTTTTATTTATTTTAAGAAATAATTAGATAAATAAATAACTCTAAATATATCCTTACCTAGAGAGAGAGAAAGGAATTAAAAA
>JANLJB010003218.1:12448-26601 GCA_026212285.1 Bursera cuneata
AATAATAATTACTATATAAATTCAAAGGCATTTAAATTATAAACCCTAGTCGTTGTAGTCATCAGTTCAGGGGTGGGTGCATAGCTTTAAAGGGCAATCCAGAAACTGCTTACGTTGATCGATATCAAAAGAAAAGAGGACGTTAATCGTCTCGAAACCTTAACGGCCTAAATGAATGAATGTTGGCTTCAGTTCCTCTTCGTTGCTTTTGTTTGTCTTGAAAGAGACTTACCAAACCATGCCCATGTGAATGTAAATGGAAAACTGTAATAAAGATGTTGACACTTAAGAAATTCAATTATGCGATTGATATAAGCCTCTGTGTTATTAAAGAAAGAAAAGAATCCCCAGATTTTATGGCCTTGATTAATCTGTGAGTTTATGTAAATAATCTGATTATTCTTTATCTATTCATTTGTGTTTTACTTGAGAAGTATAAGGAAAGATGTGAAACAGAATAGCTTATTTCCATGGTTTAGAACAGCTGTAAATACACAAAAGAGTAAATCAAGGGCATGTAGAATAAGCCACTGATTAAAATGACTACAATTATCTATTAAGAACTTTTCTGTGCATGCAGAATAGTTAGGGAAAATAACAAAATGTGAGCAGGCTCTCTTTTTNGACTTTGATAATTTTGTTTCACTAGCCAGTGACATGATAGCAACCTAGAGTCGATTACCTTACTGTCATGCTACACTAACTAAATTGACTAAGGATTTTCGTTTAAGTGGATCATTATGTATATAAAAAAAAAAAAAAAGTTGGTTGAGGAAATTTTTTCATTCACCAAGTAAAGACTTCAAAATAGGACATATTCCATGCCTTCTAGAAAGATACCACAGAGAAGAAATTTATGGGGAGGTGGATAATATTCTAATTCAGCCAACGATATTTACTCATAACAACAACTGTGGACAAAGGTCTGATATGTTTGACTTTGCATACTGAAGACACGCTCTTTGACAAACATATCAGGCATAGACTTGGGAACCCATTTTTGCTTAATCAACTGGATTATCATAAATCCATTATATAAGTGTTATTTAAATTATTTTTACTGGGTGTGTCTCATTACTCTCAAATTGTTTGAACAGGCTATTAGATTATGTTAATTATTTTCTTCCGGTTTATAATCAGGTTTCAGCATTTGCTGATACGGAAGGGGAGGAAACATTTATCTCAACTTTAGAATCTAGTCAGTTTATATCCTTTTGGAAGTCCATTTTTTTGGGACATGACCAATAGTGGTAAGCTCTGATGTTTGATTGATAGTTTTTTTTTTTTTTGGAGAGTTGAGGAGTTGAGTCTAAGGATACTCCAATTCTGCTAACGCTTTATCAACATAGTCAAAAGCCCATGACAGTAATGTTTCCTGTATACTTAATCAATGCAAAATTGATCAAATTTGAAATCTATTAACCATAGCAAAAGAATTGTTCATTTCCTAGGTCATGCTGATTTCTTTTGATTCTGACTGTCTCAACATTCTCCAGGTTTCCTTGATACTTCGAGGAGCAAATGACTATATGCTTGATGGGTAACATTAATTATGGATTGTAGTTATTATCATTCTAACTTAACGCATATTCATTGTTGTATAGGCAATACAGGTGGTAGCAGGTGGAGGTGCAGAAGCTGTTTTGTCTCGCTACAAGTCTAGGATCACGGAAGGAGTGGCCATTGCTTAGTTTGCTGAATCTTTATTAATTATACCAAAGGTCTTGTTTAGATCATACAAGGCTTGATGAATAAATGTTTGGTCGGGTCCGTTCCGTTCCCTAAAAACCTTGAACTCTTTTGTTGTTCCGCCTCAACCGTATCAACAGAACGTAAAATCGAAAAGGAATAAAGAAGAGAATTGAAAAGAAGAAAGCTTGACCAGCGATAAAAAGTTTTTGGCCGCAATGGGCCTTGCCGCTATCCTCCGCCGACATTATTAGAGAGGATATGCAGGGACTGATAACTTCTTTCTGACACTCCAGTAAGACTTCCAAGACAGAAATAGAAATATACATACCCAGTTGAGGTGTGATGCCAAGATTGCCGGAGTTTATTATCTTGACCCTTCCCCGGTGTCCCTGATATACGGACTGTGTGAAAAAACCGCTTCTTTTTTCCAGTTCCTCAACAAGTCTCTATCTTCTATTCAGATTTGAGAAGCAAACAAAAACAACTTAATATGTGTTACGCTTATTTGTCTTCTCCGCCCCGCTTCAAATCAGCTAATACCTCTATTTGTCTGGCAGGGCTTCTATTGTCAACGGGATCAGTCGGCTAGAGAGCGGGGTTAACCCACTTCAGGAATTATATTGAAGTTTTTATCCAATGCAGGTGGTTGCTGTAAATGCTGCCAAGAATGCGACTGAATTAGGTGCAAAACTTTGAGATTAACACCACACCGCACGAGCCTAGGCTGATAAGAAAAATTTATCGAGGTATTCTAATTTTGGAATTTGTTTTGTTCTTGTTGCATAGAGGAGCAATCTCTCTCAACCAATAGTAGATGGACTGCATAAAGGAGCAATCTCTCTTAACCAATAGTAGATGGACTAGAAAATGAATTTAACCATGCCCAAAAGAGAGTCAAGGAAATTTGCCAGTGTCTATCTCACTCTTCCATTAGTGTCTTTGATTTGGCCTTTGCACTGGTGCAACTGCAGCATGGGACTAGACCTGTCAAAGGGGATAATTCGTAACAAATCAGAAGCAGGATTTTATTGAGCCTGCAATGAGCAAAGTTGTAGATCATTCAGGTGAAATCATGGTTCAGACACAAGCAGATTGCTGTTAAAATTACAGCTATCTCATCTACTCTTCATTCTGACTTTTATCTTTGATAAGCTTGATCATATCATCAATTTGAAGAATGGTTATGGCTGCTTCGGTGACTCATACGGAAGAATTTGAAAGCAAATTTAGCTTGCGGAACCAAAACCGAACTTAAACAGCAATCTTTTTGGGTTTCTAGGAGAAGGGATGGGTTGTCATTGGATGGAAATGAAGAGAGCTTTCTGGTTTCTGGGGTTTCATTAGGATTGGAGATATGATTGTTCTGTTTTGTTTGTTCACTTGCAGAAGCCCTTGCCCTTTTCCTATTTGGTTGATGATGATATTATAGCTCATTAAACTCCAGTGATTGTTTAATAAGAAAAGGAATTTTCACAAGAAGGTTTCGATATTAGAGGTTAGAGGATCGAATCCTCTGAGTCTGAGGTATTCTGTTTTCCTCGTTAATCGTCTCTCAAACTTTTATCAACGACAGAAATCCCAAATAGCTTTGTTTTACATTTGTGTACTAATCAAAATAAGAAAGTCAAACTCAACCATGCTCTTCGCATATGCGTAAGCTATAAATATTATCTGACCCGCCATGCGCTGATGAGAAATCTTTTGCTTCTCTTACTGTTCATCTTATACTTGTTTTGTGATATTTCATGGCGCAAGCGGTCATAGGACTTGCAATAATTTTTCGTTTCTTTGCTAAAATCCCTATGTGGTTGAATTTTCATTATGCTGAATCTTATCCACTCACTTTAGTGAATGTTCTGATTATGGATGCTTATAGAGAAGAACACACAAAAGAAAAGATACTCAAAATTTTTAAATCTTTTTTAATGCTCATATCAAACATATTTTGCATACTCCATGTTGAATCGAATGTTTTTTGACTGACACTGACACTGACAGTAAACCCTACAAATGAGCTTGTCGGCATAAAATCACAAAAACTCCCACAATTAGATGACACTCCTAGCCTTGGCTGCATGCCCTAGCAATATGTAGAATCAAGCCAGAGGAAATGCATTAGTGGCAATGCAGTAAACTGTAAACCACCTGGAAAGATGATTTCTTCCCTTTGTCATATAGCGAAACTGTGATCTTTATCAGACCTTTTCATCTACCTTATTTGTTATATAACGAAATGTCATCAAGATCAGGGATAAAAACACTCTTAAGAATAGTAGAACTGATGCTGTCATCCGATTGAATCTCAAAATTTTTTCTCCCAAAAATCAGTTTACGGTGCTAAACCCTTATTATCACCATTGTCTCAGTTTATATTATAATTTAAATATCATCTCGAACATCTGAAAATCAGCGTAGTTTCGTACAGAAGCGAGCCCACAAACGTTTCTACCTTTTTTTTTTTTTTTTGAGTTATTGACATTGAAAAGATATGNATCTCGAACATCTGAAAATCAGCGTAGTTTCGTACAGAAGCGAGCCCACAAACGTTTCTACCTTTTTTTTTTTTTTTTTGAGTTCTTGACATTGAAAAGATATGCCATTAACAAGGTGTAGAAACGATGATCTTCATTTTGCATGATCAAACACAGTGTAATGCAGGTCAATTAAGGGATGGCATCTGATCTGGATCCTTCATTGTGTTATGCCAATGATAAATATTCTCATTAACCCAAAAAAAAAAAAAAAGAATAGACAAATTTATGAAGGGAGGACAGACATTTTACATCAACAAAATAACGAATACACTATCATATATCACAAAAACCCTGAATCCCAACCCATATCCACTATAACTAATACGAATACATTTCACAACATGTTATAAAGTAATATTAAAAAAAAAAAAAAAAAGAATCTCAACCGTCCAACAGTCGACAAAATCGATACTGAAGGAAGATATAATTATTATACCTGGTAGAACCAACCAGAAATTTAAATCATCGGGCCCATGAGACTGAATCAATCTCGTCCCTCGCCGCCTTGTATAATTCAAGCCTCTTAGCACATTGTTGTCTCCTTTCCATCAACGCGGGATCTTCGTCTAACAATAGTCCAAGCTGTTTACCCTGAAAACGCAGCAAGTACCGTCAAAATGTTACCTCTTACGCAATGGAACATTAGTTCACATTTATATAAAATCAGGCGCTGCACATTCCATCACCCAAAGTGACAACCACTAACAATCTGAATATCACCCTCCCATATATGCACAGAACGACTAACAAAAAGGTGAACCTTATGCAAATAAAATATAGAGACAAATAACGTACCTCTTTCTTCCCTATTTGTGTGTAGAAGTAATTCAATAATGATTGCTTGGCCTCCCTCACTTGACAATAAACAATGGCTTTGGGAATAGTATTTTTAAGAGTCTCTGACACCATACCCACATAAGAAGACACATTTGATCCTATCCTCCTAAAGTGGCCTTCTGTATACCGGTCCAAAGCTGAGGATGCAGGATTTCCTCCTTTCTCCACTTCCTGGGGAAGCCTCCGAAAGAACTCAACTGTTAAATATGAAGATTCCATATCCACCAAACGCACAACTGTCTTCTTGCTCTCATCACGAAACCTTTCCAAAGCTTCATTTGCAGCAGCTGCTATCTCAGCTTGCAGAGTTGGAAAGCGCTTCAACTCCTGTTTGTCAAATAAACATCAAACACATAAATCCTTTGTCCTCCTTGCACGAACACTTTTACTTGAACTAGAAAACACAGATAAATTCTCACCTGAGTCTCTCCTATTGACTTCCTCACAAGCTCTTTCAAGACAAAGTGGACCTGCATCATACTTTCTGATTACTGACATGTCTTCCGATTTCCAAATAGGTTCTCAAAATTTAAAGATAAAACTTAATTCATTTAAGGATTTAAGGGAGACCTAGAAACCACCAGTCATATATACAGCGGAAGGACTACTTACAGCATCCACTGAAGCATCAGCAGGGCCTCGAAAGAAATTCAGAGCCCCTTCAATTAGGCGCCGGTAACCTTGCTCTGGGGCAATCAAGTGAGGTTGATAACCATCTGCCTCTGACACCACTTTCCTTACATTCTGAAGAGAAAGATGTCGATCAAATGGAAGCTTCCTCAAAGCAGCTGGAAGCTGGTTGTCAAAGACTCCATAAATACGATCACCTCCTGGCCGCCTAAGATATACAATGAAGTGCAAAGAAATTATAAAAGCCTTACATTCTAAACATGCAAATGAGATTAAAGATATCAAAAAATTTAGCTGATGCCCGTCTGTGCACAACCTCCCATATATACTTTATTTATACATGAGAAAAGTCCTATTCAGCATTCATTTAGCAATTTAGATGCTCATATTTAGAAAACTGCCCTTCATTGTCTGCAGACCAAGCAACTCAACTAGAAAATAGAGAGCTGAAAACTCGGGTTTAAATTAAGTCTAAATGAGTCAATAACTACCAACACATTGCCAAAAAGTTTTTGAGTCCATGAAAACTCAAAAAAACAAATCCATTTTAAGCTAGAATTCTAGAAACAAGAACAAGAGGAGACATTAAAGTCAAAGGCATTTACCCTCCATCCAAATGCTCCTTGAATATCCTGTCAAATGCTCGGCATAGTTCCAAGATAGTATATAGTTGAGCCTACAACATATATCAAAGTTATTCGTAACACAATAAGAATCTTATCAACAAATAATCATAGAGTTTCAAAGCCACTCACCCCAGCATCAACAGCAATAGGACGGCCAAGGTAATCCATCTCTGACTCAAGTTCCTCGATACTTTTGTTTATCAAGGATGTGATACTAGGTATCCGCGCCCTAATCACAGACTCCAAGTGCTGAAAGCAATAAAATTCTTCAACATGATGCTCTTTTGAGAGACAAAGAGAGAACTTAAAAATCACACCTTTGATAGAAGCTTTGCAAGATATTCTGAACCCATTTTGCTGGCTAAGTGTCCATAGTCAGGACTGGTAGCAAAGTACTCACGCTCTTTGCGTCTTGCAACAATCATGTCAATATTCCTATTTATATCTGCTTGTGAACGGTTCACTATTCCGACCCAAGGATGTTGCAGTCGATAAGATCTTCCTTCAAGCACCTTAGGTAGAAAAGAAAATAAAAAATTGTCCCAATGATATAAATCATCACTGCTCAGTATACTAGACCACCTAAACTCTTTAGTGTGCTATGGACTACATGTACTATTTCCATTAATTTCAACTGAAACTAGCGCTGACATAAGTCCCAGCCACCAGAAACATAAGAGAAGCTGAGAAGACAAAACAGAAACACAGAGAAGAGAGCACTTACATCTAATGCATTCGTTCCCTTGTCCATCAAATCCAGCTTTGTCAATACTCCAAACGTCCGTTCACCTGGAATAGTTACAGAACGGATTAAAAAATTGAAGATCAAACCACAAGACAAGTCTCCGGTAAAGAGTTCATACACCAACTGAAGGGAAGAAACATTAAATGGTTCATACCAGTGGGATCCACTTCCCTAGCAAGTTTGATGGCATCTGAGGTAGCTATATCTTGATTGGCTGGAGATATAGCTAGTATGATGCTATTAGGCTACAAATATCAAATAACCAAAAATGAGAAACTATTGCTATCTAATGTATAAAATCATAAACTTACAAGCAAGAATTGACTGTACATAAATTGAGTAAGAAAGAAGAAAGGACAGTGCCTCTTTACCTTCTCAACATATGTTCGCACCATGTTTTCGATGTCTTCAACAATACTTTCTGGCTGCCCCTCTGAAAAAGAATAAGTATCATATTATTCATAACTGTATATAAAGCCAATAATGAATTTAATTCCTAGGGAAGCAATTAGTGGCAAACATACCAACGGCGACTTTGGTCAGACCAGGTAAATCAATAAGGGTTAAGTTGACAACTGCAGTAAAAGGAAGTGATAGTCTTAGAAAGAAAGGCAGAAAGGTTATATAAAACATTAAAGATGAAAGAACAACATACCATTCGGAGAGTAGATACTAAGATGAATAGGGACGGGAGATATCTGTTTGGTTCTCCCCGTTAATCTATCAGTTTCGTCTTGAATTTCTTTGCGAACGGCGGCTGCACGGCCAAAAGAAAAGAAATTCAGTTGGAGACCAGCAAAACAAGGATAGCTTTTCTATTCCGTGGAAAGAAATTTGGCATACAGAAGTCAGTGAATCTCCTCTTTGGCAAGTGAAGAAACTCAGCGTACTCCTGTGAACCGTTTTCTGTCTTGTGGAGCTGTAGAACAAGAGGCCGTCTAGTCACGATTCCTGAAATGATATGTTTGAATTAGGAAATTAAGTTAAAATTTTAAAAATTCAAAAACAAAGTGAAGAAGAAAAAAAGGAACGAACCCGATCCTCTGGGAAGAAAGTCTCGGCCGACTATGCTCTCGAGCACGGAAGATTTTCCAGAACTCTGGCCGCCAACGACGGCAACGGAAGGAAGAGCTTCCCAGAGAGAAGAGAAAGCGCTATCACCACCACCGTAGTCTCCGAGCATAGTACATGCTCTTTGAATCCGATTAACCAATCCGATCAAGCTCTCCATCGTCGTCATTTTCAACTTCTAACTTCAACTTGACCACTTTTGCTTAATTAAAACCCCTCTAAAATTTAAAGAGACAGCTAATAGATTTTCGACTTTTACTAGAAAACCCTAGAAGAGGAAGAAAGAAGAAAGAAAAGGCTTGGACTCGGACCACGAATCGATAACGTAGGACTTAAGTCTGATATCGAGACACACAAATATTACCCCTGTTTTTGGGTTGGGGTAAGATATAATGCGCCAGCTGCGTTCCAATGAATTTATTTATTTTTCAAAAAATTATATATATTTTTATTATAAGTCTGAGTAAGTATGATAAGCAACAAAGTTTACTTTCACACGTTTGAATTTTGAAATTTCAAAAAGGGTCGACCCCACTAACATTTTATCATTCACTCATCCTAAGCCGTTGCAACGGTCTAGAAATACGACTTGACCACTTTTGGTTTATGGCATGTATAACATGCTAACATGCACATGCTTCCTATATAAAAATCTGATAAATGATATCCACACATATATACAATCGACACAATTTATATATTTAATACTCAGTTTTATAAATAAATAGTTACAAACAAACAACGCCCTTATCTATTCATTCTTTTTATGATACAAACATCTTCACAACTTCAAATCATCTTATCAAATATTTTTCAAGTACAAATCTATTTTTTTGGGCACTAAAATAACTTAATGGTTTTCGTAATTTTTTATTTTTATTTCTCTTAAAAAAAAAAAAAATTGTGAATTCCTTGGATTGTATGCATCCACAATTCTCAACTTGGCCCGAGACATTTGCGACCCAGATCAATCCTTTCTATAAACCAATGTTGGGTATTCTGGATTCCACATGTTCTTCTCCACATATTCTAGAATTTCCTCCTGCATCAGAACGTATTTGCATTTGTTAAAATTTCAGATTTTAGAAGCCTAAACATATCTTTAAATCTCAATAGTAGACTTATCTTCTTTAAAGAGAGAGAACAAGTTGCTTCACCATGTACTCCAAGATTACTGAAGTAAGAACAATAATAATACCTTATTAAGTCTCTGAAGCTCTCGGGCATCCATATCACGGTAACCTTCTGCAAGATCCTCTTCTATAGCTTCCTTCACAACAGCTGCAGCTACCTCCTTTGTAATATCTCGAATGCTGCATTAGACAATCACTTTGCTGAACTTACCCAAAATTTTACAACTTCCTTAACATGGGGAGAAAACACAACCATTTACCTAGATATTGACGGGTATACTTTTCCGTTGTGAACCTCATCATCAGTCATGTATGCAGCTAGGCTGCACTTCTCAGTTACATGTCAAAAAAATCAATTCAGTGGCTAAAGAACCAGGAAGAAAATACAACTTTAATAATTTTAAATGACCATTAGGAATTACATAGAACAAATCTACGGCCAAAGCTTTATAGCATCAGAATGCCAGCATGGTAAAATAAGAGATATTTTTATCGGGAGGTAAAATATTTACAATCTTAGCATTTGCATAAAAGTCTTCTACCAGAAGCTAATTCAGAGGGAACAATGACAATACCACTCAGCTGCAGCCTGTAGCATACCATCAGAGATGATCCTTGAGCCAGATAAGAGAGTACCAAGTCCAATACTGCATGAACAGATTGGCAAATTATAAATATTAAATAAATAACTCAGATTGATAACAAAATTGGATGACTTACCCTGGAAAGAGGTACATGTTGTTTCCCTGATTGCAGTGCCCGATATGACCATTTCCTGCAGGACTCAAAAGTTGTGATTAACAAAGTTCTTAGAATCATGAAGAAATATGAGGCTTTTTTTTTTTTTTTGGTAGCAAAATACAACGTCACCAGAAAAATATGATGGGGAGAGAGAGGAAGAGACTTGGTGAGAAAAGGCAGCCTGGCTAATTCAGCCATTGTATCTCTTGTACAAATTGGCCATTAAAAAGATAGAACTAGTATGTTGCACGTGCCACACCTCTATATGTGCAAGTCAATGCCAGTTGATCGGTGAGGGGTATTAAAGTAAGTGTTTACTTGTACCCATCCCACAATTCTAAATGACTAAAAAAAAGTGGACTGAACTATAGTTCCATCCACCTCAGGAGACAATTAAAATAGAATAACCAAATAGTTGCCTTTATACATACCAAGATCGACATCTTTAAATGGGCTTCCACTTGCAAAAATAATATTGTCACCAACAATAGAAAATGCTTCTTCAGGTGTGCATTCAGCTGTTGAAGAAGAGAAAAACAAAATAGGAAAAACAAACCTAGCTCAAAGTTTGCAAACTAGTATAAACTGCCACAATATATCTTTTAGATAAAAAGTGAATATGGTGGGGAAAGACATACCATTTTTTGTGGGGTTTGACATTGCAAAGATGGCTGGTCTAGTAGAAGTTGAACCTCTCATGGCCTCTAACACCTAAGACAGCATATGCAATGTCATGGGCTTTGAAAAGAAAACAAGCTACAAATGACCAATAAGCCTCATTTTACTTGGTTCTTGGGTACACTATATCTAGAGACTAAAACATGTAAAGAATCCTGCTAGTCTCCAATGCTATTACAAGTACTAAAGCAATCTTATTTGACAATTTGCAAAATCTGTACTTAGATGAGGACATAATACAAATTTGACGATTCGCAAATCTAAACTTAGATGAGGACACAGTACAAGTACAGGTATAATACTAACCTTCAGCCAACGAGATTAATGTGTTCCACCGTCAGTCTATAAGTATCCCCTTTTCATACTATTAACTTTTAAATTCTCTTTTTAGGCACTAACTGCATGCTATGAGTCTCCGGGAATTAACTCAAGTTAGAACTTACAAGATAAATAGTTTATCACACAGCTCCAGGATGTCAAAGTATTAGTTTCTTATATGTTAAGTAATATCAAACACAATATACATGAAGATTTCTCAAGGAGCATCATATTCTCTAAATCCCTCCAAAAGATTTTCAATATAAGTCTGACCATCCAAAAAAAAGTGGAAAAAAGAAAAATATAGACTACATATCTTTTCATACTTATTCTATACCTCTTTCGAGAACAATCCCCCAACCGCAGATAATCCAAGAAGCACATCAGGCTTAACTTGCCGCACCTGGTCAGCATAAGTTAAGAAACTATGTCAACTGTTATTTGACAAGCAATCCCAAAAAGTAACATATCCCACACACACACATAAATGTTAATGTTAGTCAGGGCACAATTGCATGATTACAATAGAAAGCTAAAGTTAGCATAAGCATTAATAACAGTCTCAGATACCTATGTGCAATTCCTTCCCAGTCAAATACTAGCTTAATCCTAAATTGCAAAAAAGAGAAAGGGATGAAATAGGGAATAAGCAAAGACAAAGCAACCTCGCATAAGATTATAGCAGCTTTAAGACTGTCTTAGTACAAAGGTTTGGAAGTGCAATGCAGAGGCGGGAAGAAAAAAGAAAGAGATGAAACAAGACAAAAACAAGGTTCAGTTCACTTAATGCAGACAAATTATACTGTTGCAAATTTCAGAATAAAGCCATGTAACAAGTAGAACATGACCAATGAGGCTATGTTTCACTGAATTAGACAGTACATAAAAGGGCCAGTATACTTTGGTTAAACTTATCCATATGCAAGATCCTGAATTTTCCACATTTAGAACAGGATTCAGCTTAAATGCCATAACATACTATATTTCAATGGAACTTGAAAAGAAAATATGCTCTTTCTTAAATAAACCATATACTTTTATTTTTGTAGGAAAACATGGTTAGCAACAAGTTGTTTAATTAAGATGAAAATCAACAAAGACTTTAAGTCAGGCCTATCTCTCATTATGTGAATGCTATAGCTTTTATCTATATTTTTTAAAAGACTAATCTAATACTATCTAGCCGCCTGTACTAGATTTATATAACATGAACACAGGCAAAATCTACCAACAGAACCATGCAATTCCATATATATATATTATTACAATCTACCATAATATATATATTAGTATCTGAAGATTTCACAAACCACTTCAGCAAGACTTGCACCCTCTGCTAATCCTTGACGACCAACTTCTTTGACCTTCCTTGCAAAAGGAAGGGCATCTGGATCAATATTTTCACGCTCCTCAGTGATGAGACCCTGGATATACACAAGAAATAACCAATTAATTTATCTGTCTAGTTATTAGGAAAGAATCTCATTAAAATGACAAGATAGTCATACAAATTTTCAATCTAAAAAACCAGAAGCAGGCCAGCAGTAGAAATCAGGGAGGTCCTCAGAGCATTAGTAAGGTTACATAGTGCAGCTAAGGAAAAAAGAAGCAGTTTCCATTACAACTATTGCCTATTGACTTGTCTGAAAGTAGTTTCAACTACTTGGACCTGCAGCCTGTCCAGGCAGGCCTGCAACCACCCCTAATAGGTTGCAGCTGGCTTCATTGGGTAGGGTGACAAGTCAGATCTACATATTTAACTTAGAACAGTTAGGGTGTCTACTCACCTTAGCATCAACTACCCAGAATTGTCTACTTGCACTATCAAAAGCAGTTTCATTATTTCCTAGCATTCTTGCCATTGTCTTCCTTGCAGCATTGAGAACCCCTATCCCTGCACTGCAGCAGTTCAAAGATCCTGCTAAATAATTATGATATCCTTTCCAATGTGCTTCAGTTTATACAAAATCATAGAATAGAAAGAATAAGGAAATCCAGAGCAAGCACGAAGCATACAAACCAAACAAACAAAATTACAAGACCCAATAACCTCCCTTTGACAGAATAAAATTACTCGAATGATCACATCAAGCATTTAGATTTATTGGTGGTACAACTAAGGCAAAGAACCCCCAGCTTATCATCACCCAGTATGTAATAAGATGATCCATTAAAAGACAGACAGCTAATGGTTATCAGCACGCATATTTCCACTTGTCTTAAGAGTATTCATGCCCTAGAGAATATAGATCCCGATGATAGCATTGCAAGAACAGAATTACTAAGCAAGATCAACTACCTAAGAATAAAAAAAGAAACGTTTTTTTGGCAGTTTTCTTGAATTTAAAAAAACCCAAATAACATGAGTAACATGAATCTACCCGTACTTGGAACATTCAATTTCAACATGTTCTATACATCAAAGTGGAAACACAATTCCTTTTCTAAGAATCAGGTTATAATCTCTAGTACATCACGTGTAGATATTTAGTGGCTACACTTTGCTTCTAAACAACATATAATCTAGAGAAAGAAATGATGCCAATAAATACCTAGAAATCCGTTGGCTCCTGCGGTCTGATATTAGTTAGTGAGTAACACCATAACCATTTCATGTTCTTAAAAAATAAATAAACAAGGATGCCTGTTATCTCATAGCAAGATATACAACTAACCTTCCAGCACCAGCAACAACAATCTTTTGCTTTGGAAAGTCAATCATTGGCCTTCCTTGTGCCCTCACAGCACCTAAAAGGCCAGCAATTGCAACCCCTGCTGTACCCTGCATTGTAAATTATCATACAGAGTTGAGCACAAAATTAAATATTGCATTACTTCATAAATAAGATAAGCTATAATCAATGACAGAGAAACTCAATTACCTGTACATCGTCATTGAACATTCTGTATGTATTTCTATACCGCTGCAACAGCTTGAAGGCCCACTTGCTTTGGAAATCTTCAAACTGCAGAAACCCAATTGTGTTATCATCTCTTCAATAGATGGACTTCTTAAATGATTCTCATTGTTACATGATAGATAGACATATGCAACAATAAGCATTGCCTGCACAATCACATGTGGCCAACGAGTGAAAACTGCCTCCATAAATTCATCAACAACTGCAACATACTCATCACCATCAAG
>JANLJB010003218.1:26644-75654 GCA_026212285.1 Bursera cuneata
AAAAAAAAAAAAAAAACCAACTAGTAGTGCAAGACAGTAAAAACAGAGGACTTCTACTTACAAAGGGGGTCTTTGAGCAGCTTCTCATTATTAGTTCCAACATCAATCATAACCGGAAGCACCTATTGCCATGGAGGGGGAAGGGGGAAACCCAAAAGAGGTTTTAAAAATTCAATCTGAATAATCAAGATGCATCTAATATTTGTAGAGACATGCAAGATAACAGCAATGTTGGACAATATATAACAAAAGGAAATAGAAATTAAAGCTCGAAAAGAGTCATGCACTGACCATCTCCAAACAATGTTATCAAGGGCCACTCATTCTAGGAGTAATTAACAGACACAAAATTGTGACTTTTTGATACAAAAAAGGTGGACAAAGATAAAATTAATTAGAACAATGTTCTGCATCCACGTCTGAATTCACTTGTTTTAATATTCAAGTAATCAAATCTATTATGAAAATCACAAATACCCTAACGCAAGATGCATTCCCATATATGCTAATACTAGAACTATTACAGACTTTGATAGAATAGGATCCCCTAAATCATATTAATACACCAAATTATCTTTAATTAATTGATTTTATTTATTGATTCAAAGGATATGTAGATTAGAAGTGAATTCCCATTCTTTTCTGCAGATTGGTTAAACCAATTCTGGCAGCAGTGTATAACCAAGCTAAATAGAGTAAACATTTTGTTGTGTGCTTCGGGATGCACTCAAAAATATAGATTACAACGAGAATTTACCCTTTGAGGGTTTATCCCAGCAGCAGCAACATATAAATCCAGCTTCCCAATTGCAATTCCAATTCCCTGAACTCCAAGATCTCCAAGACCCAGTATTCTGCTTCCATCCGTAACAACAATCATATCAACCTGTACTTAATATAAATAGATAAATAAACATAACAATATGCAAAAGTAATATTTAGTTTCAAAAAGCATATGCTATTACACCAAAATGTACTTTTACAACACTCAAACTAAAAGATGCATTACAAATTTAGTTGGCCAGATCCTAAATCAAAGTCAACATTCAAAATCTAAAAACACATAAGCATTTACCTCACTGCATGTTTGTTAAACAGAATGGATTCAAACAAAAAAGTCCTACAATTTATTGTAAATAAACAGTAGTAAATACCTGATCCGCAGGCCAGTTATAAACCATTGACATCATTTCTCCACGATCTTCTGCGCTGAAATACATTCCCCTGGGCCTTCTAAACAAACCACTATAATTCTGACAAACAAGACCTACGGTTGGGGTATAGACTATAGGTGCATATTCCTCAATGTTGGCAATTAAAACCTGTTGAAATTGAAATGAAATTATTATCAAACATTTATCACCCACCAAACAATAGGAGATATAAAGTCAATTCTAAAGAATGTTATAAATAACCCGGATTAGCATAAAACAGATAATAATCCATCCCCTGGAAGTGCCAAAGAAAATTCTTCGAGTAGAAACAATAACGGAAAATCATGAACTGAAGAGGAAAAAAAAAAGCCGAAGAACCTAGGACACGAGTGTCGTGCAAACAAGTGTAGGACATGCTACGAATCATTATAAGAAAGTGTGACATTTATTATAGCTTGAAATCATCAATCATATAATCAAACATCTTTAAATGTTGTAGAGCAAACAAGTGTAGGACACACAAAATACTAAAAGAGAAGTGCCCTAAATATTGTCCTTTTAAGATTATAGATATGACTAACAACTGTAGAAGGAGAATGTAAATATGCTGATTTCTGCAGAATCATAAAGACGTGCATGGTAGAGTAGATTAAAAAGCACTCACCTTATAGTACATTGTCTCATTTCTATCGTGCAATCGATTAAGTATTCGCCACTTGGCCAGAGCATTCGGATCAGAAGGTCCATCCCTTGCTTGCACCTCAAGCCTCTTCAAGTCAAACACTGTTAATCAACAAAATTCAACTGTAATAACACAGGAAGAATAGAGAACTGACAGGAAGTAAGCATTCAGTTGAAAGATCATGTGAAAATAATGGCATGAGCTAATCATTCTTTAAATAAGTAAAATATTAAAATTGAAGAAGGGAAAAAGGGGCTGCAATCAGAGTACAGTGGATGTATATAGGACTGTGCTTGCAGCCAAAAAGGGGAAGTGAAACAATTAATTAAAAACAAAAACAGAACCAAATCCAAAAGGCCGAAGTTGTGAAAGTTTTGTCCACTTTTGCTCAGGCAGAACACAATTCGACCTCATTATATGTTTAGATAAACGTAGGAAGAAGAGAGTAAGAACTGACTGAAGCGCTGAATTTGTTGATCAGAAGACATAACATTTGGAGGAAGAAGTCCTCGAAGATCCAGACGATCTCTTTCCGTAATGGAAAATGCAGTTCCCTGATAATCAAGTTAATAGAAGAAACCAGAAATTGATTAAAATCAAATCAAATAAAATCAAATGATCTGGAGAGAAGAGGAGATGAACCTTGTTGAACCAAGGATCGTGAAGTATATCAAGACTACGCTTGTGGACGATGACAGGGCGATGTCCTTCAGCGGTGGTAAAAGATCTCAGATTAGTCATCCGTTGTTGTTTGAGTCGTCTGATGAGAGACGAGGATCCTCTCATCTGACTGAAAAGGTTTGACATTTTAACTTTCTCGAATCAGAGCTCCAGTTCCACTTCACTTGGAACCCTAGCACTCGTACTACTATTACCACTTGCTAGTAGAAGACAGTTCGGTAACGGTGTGTTGCTGTCTTTTTTTTTTTTTTTCCTTCTTTCTCAACTTAGTTGACTCAAAATCGTTAATTTTCTTACCTCCGACAGCCGACACCAGACAGCGACACAACTTCTTAGCTAGTACTTACCACGTACGCACGCGGCTTCCTCTCTCCCATCCTCTCCAATATGTGGTTATGAGTCAATTTTTCTTTTCAGTTGGATGCATTTTAAATAATAATAACTTACAAATTAATATATCTCAATCTTATTAATTGAATAATTATTTTAAAATTTATTTTATTTATTTTTTTAAGGAATTATTAAAAGAACCAGTATGAAATATTCATAGTAATCATACAAAATGTATATTTTTAAAACTAAAATCTAAATTAAAGATATTGCTATTTAAACAATAAAATATGACGATACTAGTGTCTATATTTTTTTCATTTGTAGGTCATAATAATTTATATATATAAGTTGTGGTAGTCATCTCCCGTCGAAATGAACAACAACAGATCAAGTTTCGAAATTAGAGAAGAAAATAACTAATTCAATACCAATAATTAGTTAACTAGTTGGTCACGTCAGATGAGTGCGCGGTTGGATAGCGGTTCCAATGGCACTCTCAACACGTCAAGTACTTGGACAGATATATAAACTAAACAACCGTCATAAGCAGATCTTTAATTTTATATAATTCATAGAATATATATATATATATAAACAAAATCTTAATCTATGAATCAATGAAGAAGCAAATTATTAGGAGATTATTATGAAAAGGGAAAGGGAGAGGGGAGGTGGGGACTGATGGGATGGAATAAAATAGATGGGGGAAATTGCAGTGGACCTACTCATCAAAATCAAAACCATCCAATTTGTCTATAATCATGATACATGGGTTGTGTTATGAAATCATGGAAAACTAGAGAACTGGATCCTGTACACCGTACATCACTAGGATGGATTTGGATTTGGATTTGGATTTGGATTTGGATTTTGGTTAGTATAGTTTAGGTGTGAAAACCTGTTTGGTGTTGTCTGAATTTAAGGGAAATAATAGTCAACAGGCATTTGAAGATGGAAGACACAAAAATCTTCTCGGTGGTGTTGATTCTGATGGAGAACTTAAAATTGGTATTGACATTGGATGCTGGCAGCAAGGAAAGCCAAGCGTTTGCCTACAAGTACAAGGATGCTTCTAAGAAAGAAATGAATTAGGTGGTGGAATTGAACTAAATTAAATTGTACAAGAAGATTAGAACACCCAATTTTGCCGACCATGAGATTTAAGGGACATAAATATTTATTTCCCGCTGAAAGTAAAAGAAGAAACATTTTGAATAATAAAGAGTAATTATGTTTAAGAGCTGGAGTTGCTTTATCAGTGGTAAATGTTTATCTTATAAGCTTAAACTTACTTGGTAGAGTAAATGAGGTTGCATTTGCAGATCTTGGTTTTGCAGACAGACAGCGTGTCAAACATTGACTCTCTCTCCCCTCCCTTCCCCCTTTAAATTAAATTTTAATTTATTACCCGCAAAGCCACCAAACTCATATATATTCATTTCTATAATCTAATCAAGCACAGCACAGACACAGACACAGTCCCCTCTCTCTCTCCCCTCTCTCTCAAACGAACCAACAAACAAGAAGACAAATCCTTTCCTTTGATTTCCTCACCAGATCTCTTCAATGTCGCTGCTTTGTTCTTGAATTACCATTTTTACTTACTATTCCCATCAACTTCCATACTTTCTTCCTTCGAGTAAATGAGGTGTAAGAAACATCCACCCGACTTGAGTAGCAGCGTCGGCGTCTGCGCTTCTTGTCTCCGAGAACGTCTCTTTATTCTCATAGCTGCTCAGGCCCAATCCCAAGCCCAGTCTCAAGCCCAACAACAACGCCTTCACCTCGACGATCAATTTCGCCGCACCCGCAAACAGCAAGACCCTCCGCCCCTTGTTTTCCCTCGCTCCGTCTCTCCTTACGTCTCTCGTCGAAAATCAGACCACGCCATCTCCCACCACCGTAATCATCTTTTCTATAGTACTCCTCAGGTGGGCCCCACCTTCAACACTACCACCTCCACCTCCTCCTCCAAGAAGAAAAGCAGCAAGCTTTCTATTTTATCAAATTTATTCAGGCCCAGATCCGATAAATTCAATTCCGATCCTACACTTCCTTATCGGGATTCCTGTGAGTCTTCCTCTTCCTCTTCATCATCTTCATGGTTCCTCTCCACCATGTTTCGTACTCGCCGGAAGAAGCAATCCTCTTCGTCTTTATTTGAAGATTCCACATCCAAAGCCGGTGGCCACAGAGACTGCCGGGTAACAAATCGGGGAATGTCTCCAGTGAGAGGGATGGATTCCGATGAAGAGTGTGATCGGTCGCCGTCGGGAAGCGGGGATTCGACGGAAGAGTGGAGAACGCCCGTGACTGTGCCTGCAGCGGTCAGACGGACACGAACTGGTCAAAGCAGGAACGTGTCTGGATTGGCGTTTTGTTTGAGTCCGCTGGTGAGGGCGAGTCCGAATCGGCACTGGAACCAGAAGGCTGGTTTGCCACCGGATATCGGGTTTTCAGGAGAGATAAGGGCACCGATGAAGCCGCACCTTTCTACTGCGGCGTCGTTTTGCGCGAATAGGTCGCGGAAGCTCGCTGATTTTGGGAGAGTCAATCACAACCGTTGAGTGTGATGTTCGTTGACATTCAGCGCGGTAGTGATTGCGTGCTCTGGAAAATGACGGTTTTGCCCTTCCTCATTTATGGGTTTTTCATTTTTTTGTTATAATTTTTTATTTATTTCTTTTTCCTATTGATATGGATTAGAAATTACATTAGAAATTGAGTGGAGGAAAAATATATGAATATTTAATAATATATATTTTTTGTATAAATATATATATATACATATATTTTTTTAATGGAATATGAACATTTGCATTTGAGGCAGCCTTAGTAATGAAATAGTAGATATGTGGTTACCGTAATTGAAATTGGTTGATAGTGAAATGTATTGCTGGGTAGCCTTAAAAGCATGTATGCAGTACATTTGGAAAATTGTGTAATTTTATTATAAATTTTTTGGATAAATTTTAAATCTTTGAATAGATATATCGTTGATGTTATTATCGAGGGAAGAAAGGAGAAAGAGGCGGTGGGCAGGGCACATGGGAATTGACTAAATAGTTTATAATGGAGGAAGGTGTTGGTGGTGGAGGATGATGGTTTGGAGTGGCAATTGCATCAGAGAAAACGTAGGAAAATGCTGTGCAACATGGTGGGTGGTGGGATCCCCACCCAACATATTTAAGGCAGCTGCTTGAAGAGTTGCTATAACAGATAACAAGAAGAAATGGCAGGCTGCGTCTGTGTCAGCTCATCTCATCTCATGGCAGATCTTGGCCTCTTTTTCTCCTTGTTTATTTGAATTAAAGGATGAATTTCTTTTTCTTTCTTTCTTCCTTTTTGATCTAAGTAACGGTAAATGCATTCATGGTCGACACAGTAAGATCATAATTCATAAATGTGGTATTTATATTCTCTGACTTTTCCATGTGCACTTCAATTTCAATATCAATTACTTAAATGAAAATGGAGTCGGAAATTAATACAGCTGACTTTTTCAGTTAAATTTGTAGGTGTACGATATTATGACTTTTAGTTAGTTTTTTAATAGCGGCTGGGGCCTAAGGTCACGGTTGCCGTTTGCTAGATGTGACACACGTCAATACCCATTCATATATTGCTTCCAGAACTGTTTAACTCTTCTGACTGCTCTGGAGTCTAATGCAAGCAAATTTTGATGCAATTACTATTTGTTAATATTAATCTTTAAGAGTAATGCTCCCATTGCAAGAACAAGAACAAGAAAAAAAGCCTGAATTTGGGTTCACCTACTGCAATGACACCCACTTTGGCTTCCGTTGGTTCGGGTTAAAAAAGTGATGTAACGGGAAACAAAATCAACTACAATAGCTGACTTACATGAACCATTCTATTCTTTTATTGAATAATAATGTCATAGTGGCTCAAATATTTAATGATTGCAAGTTCAATTGGGTTGGTACAAAACATATTTATCCAACTATTCAATTAGGCGAGTACGCGCACACACACCCACTAACAAGAGAACATATCATTATCCTTTGTATAGCTACATTATTTACTGATTAAGAATATCTTTTGGCCTTCTCTATTTTTTAGCAATTCCTTACGACGTAAAGAAAAATGATTAGGAGAAGATCCCAAAGTCAAATTTAGTCACATAATCCTACTTTCTTGTTTACCACATTTTGTCATTTTAATAAATATCATGTCTCGGAGCACCTGTCTTGTAGGCAACGTCTTTTTTTGGCTTGTTTTTATTGTGCTTGTTGATGCAAAGAACCAGTCTACATAATTAGCTAAAGAAGAAAACATCTAATGGAGTTTACGGCTACCAAACTAAATACATTTGTAAGTACGTTATTAGCCTCTTTGTTGCGTCGCCTTAGGGCTTTTGATTGAAATTGAAGATGATCTACAATGTGTTATAATTTGTTCACATTCCTCACAAGGAGAAAATCTTTGGTGCAGCCCTCGAATACATCCCTCCAATCAAAGGATATCACATAGCCAATAATTAGTGGGATGTATATGCCGAGACTTTAACCAAGAGTTTTCCCCTTTTTTTTTCAAACTCAGGTCATAAAGGAAAGCATTGCTCCCACTCCCAGATGCAGTTGAATATCTGTAGTAAAAAGTAGTAGAATCATCAACTACTGGTCTTCCATTCATCAATAATATACTTCTTCCGAGAAGAAGAAAAAGAGAAAAAGGAAAAGGTGGACCTGTGAATCCTCTCAGCCAAGCTTGTCAAATGAAGAATATTATGGTACTATTTCCTAAAATTATCATTTTAATCTCTGATATCCTTTTGAATTCTTATGTTGCAAACAAAGATCTACCGAGGCGGGTAACACAATTTATATCATGCTTTCAAATCATGTAGCAGTGTATTCTCTTAAGAATGAAACTTCAAAATACTAACAAACAAACATCAAATCAGCTAGAAAAAATGGAATCAATTAGAGGAGATAGAAGAACTGATCAGAGATCATCCATGACTATAATTTTGTGAGCATTATTTCCAAACTAATTAACAAAATATCATCCACATGAAGGATTATCATGGGTTTCAGCAGCATCACATTGTGATCTCCTTGCCTTAGAATCATCAAGATAGTTCTGATAAATGTAAGAGGCAAAACTCCAAAAAGCCATAAGCATAGCGATTACCTTCACACCATTCATTTTCTCTTGAAAAACTATGACAGAAGCAATAGGAGTAACAGCCAAAGATAGTGTACTGATTACATTCGAGAAAAGAGAAGAGACCACATAAATCAATCCCACAACACCAACAGAACAAATCTGCCAAGCCAAAGCAGTCCAAACTAAAGTCATCACATATATAATTTTTCCCTTGTTAAAAGCCTCCATTTCTCCACTCAAACTCTTCCATTCCCCACTGGCAAAAAGACCCACGATGGAAACACAAGTGGCAACCAGCGAAGTATAAATTTGCACTTCCAAAACCACACCAAACGACTTTTTCAGGACATTTTGGAAGGCAAACTGCATGAGGGAAAGCAAAAGAGAGTAAATTGCAGAGGCGGCAAGGGTACAAATGAAGCCAATCACATATTTAGAGTTTGAGACTCCTGATGGTACTTCAGAATCTTCATTGACTGCAATGAGAGCAGCTGAAAATGAGAGGCCAACCACAGAATTAAGAATTAAAGCAGTGAATTTCTGAGAATTGATGAAGTAAGAAAAGACTGCATTAAAAGCTAATTGGCTTGCACAAATAAGTGAATATGTAGAGGCAGAAAGGTACAAGAGCCCAACAGAATACAACATGTTGTCACTAGCTAAGACCACTCCAAGAATGAAGTAGATTGAGAGAACAGTTATGAAAGAAGGAAGTCTGGAAGAAGATGAAGGCTCCTCAGAAGAATGAAGAAGGAACAGGGGGATGAAAAGGATTGGGAAGGCAGCAGTTTGGACGAGGGTGGCCATCCACTTGCTATCTCCACCCTGGTCATAATAAAATCTCCCCAAAAGAACAGCAGCAGATTGGCCGGCAATGACAAAGATTATGTTGACTGCAACCAAAACCCACCATTGCAAGTGCTTGAGTTTAGGTAACGCTAACTGATTGGTTAAATCTTCATCTCTGATCAAAATCTGGTGGTTATCTGTAGACAGATATAACAATATGCAAATCAAAATTAGCTTTCTCACACAAGTATGAACATAATTTGATCACTAAAAATTAAAAACTAGATAACAATATGGTAAAAGGAATCATTAAGCAGTTCATCAAACATTACAAGTTTGTACATCAATTAAAATAATTATTGACTCCATGATAGAGGCTTTAGATCACACACAGACATACAGTATTTATCGATATTGTTGATTAAATAAAGCACCAGAATACTTAAGGGAAATACAAAGCAATACAAGAGCAAACATGGAATATAAGTGATTTCACATAATTACGTACAAAATTATGTCCATAAATCTACTTTATCATTATAAATAGTAATCTTGATGTGTGTTTTAAGAGTACATGTTAACATTCAAAAACTGTGTAATGTTCTTAAAAATTTATTCATTAAAAATCATTGAATGTTGTTTCAAAATGATTTTAGTAATGAAATTTCAATTCTTCAAAATAAACTACAAAATCTTCAATTTGTTAATAAGTGCACCCTTATAAATCATAGATGACATACTTCATACTTCACCTCCTTAAATTTTGCCAACCACATCTGCTAAAAGAAAATGAGCATGCAAGAGATAATCTTAATATATGCTTAGCACAAGGAACGCAACTTCAATGGGACAGTGAGAAAAGATTATACAGGTCACATACTTCAGGGATGTGAAGAGAAGGATGTAGAAAAAAATTCAATCCAAACATTCAAAATATATTACCCTTTGACTGGTAGCTAGAAAGAGAATATGCGCAGAAAAAGAAAAAGAAAACCCAGATCAAATTCCAAGCTTGATATTCGAAACAGAAGAATAAAAGAAGAAAGCAATAAGGAAAAAAAAAAAAAAAGAGAGAGAGAGAGAGAGAGACCTGGCATGTTGTTGCTGTTTGGACGTTTATAGCCGCAAGAACAAAACGAAGCTCCGGCCCTGGAACGAAAAAATAAATAAATAACAACTCACGTTTGACAAAACGTTACAGACGGAGTGTGTGTTTTAAACTTTATAGAGGGTTCGGTCCAACTCTTTCAGCGCAGGTTACTTGAATTGAAACAACCTCTTTTTGTTTTGATGCAGTTAGTGACTGGTGGCGGGTTAGTATTCACGGTTTTAGAGATCCAAATCGAAGAATCGCACCAATCAAACAGCTCCACGTGCATTCTACGCGTTAAGTATCTAGTCATTTCCCAGTTAATCGTTGGTGGATGGACCCATTAACAGTAGAGGGTTATTTTTATGAAATAGTTCCTTAAAAGTCAGTTAATGATTTCTTACCGAATTGGTTAGTCTCCTCCAATTCGGTAGAAAGAGAGCTTGTATGCCCTTCCAATGAGTCAAGAATCATCTTTACTTACGTGGCTTGTAAATTTCTTACTGCTGGATATGATATGGAAAAATTTATCCGCTATTAGTCTCCGGACAGAAAAAAGCTAACTGTCATGAAATTCGATCATAAAACCTTACGAACAGATGCCACCTGAAATACTACTAAGATTGGAAAACAGAAAACAAACTACAGGCTTCTGATCTTAGTTTTGGTTGTAACTAAGATGAGAAATGATTATCAAAATCAAATTTATTCAACAAAATGCTTTTCAAAATAAAAGTCTACCGGATCTAGATACACATTCATAAGAGAAAAATTTGGCAAAAATCTCTCCGAGTCCACTGTAAACGTATATGTATATATCTGAGAGGTTAGGATAAGCCTAACTACCAAAACAATATCCTCTTAAAATTTAAAATCATTTAACAACCAATCAAACCCAAAAAGCGAATGCTACAAAAAGGGGACAATGACAGAAATTTACAGACACTTGAAGAACCACGGAAGCATATTGGGAAGCTAAGCAGAGAAGTGCTTAATTTGACTACGTATATCAACAGGAACATCCTCCAAACTGCACTTGTGACTCAGATGCATTCGTGTTGGAAGGCCTACGATTGACATCAACCATATCTTCTTGCTTAGTCAAAGAGCGTTTCAATTCCTGGTAATGCTGCTGCAATTCTCCGGAAGAGTGCCTAAAAGCCACAAAAGCTCCATAAGTCACTTTTTGAATCACAAGAAATATTCAGGGGTAGAGAACCACATCATTTTCAATGGTGAAGGCAGTTGGTTAGTATTAACACTTTTCAATATGATACTGTTGACTATTCCGCATCTAAAATGAACTATCATACAACTCTCCAACACACATAATAACATATAAAAAATATAACCAGAATTATATAAAACAAAGTTTCACCAGAAAACATCAGTACGACATCAATAAAACCCCAAACACAACTATTGGCACCCCCTATGTGGTTACTATGTTTCTATAAAAAAGTTAGTATAAACAACTGAGTTTACCTTTATATTAAATCCAGCCTTGCCACTAGTTTCAAAAAACATAACATTAGGTCCACTGAGCTTTGGCTTACCCTTCCTCTATCGAAACTTGTCTGTCAAACAAGATGCAATAAGCAGACCAGTAAGCAAAAAGCATAATGTACAAAAATAGCAAAACCACCACTTGAGGAAAACTTAACTGCATTTTCTCTCATTTTCTTTCATATAAAATAGTGCAAAAGACATTATTTCCGCACAATATGCCATGCATTTGTTTTGATGTAATTTTATTTTTTAAATTCTTTTGAATGCAGCATGTGCATCTAAAATATTTTCTAAAAAAGGAGTTACAAGGAATAAAGGTATGCTCATCATTAGCACAAGAGCACTCACTTCATAGCTTAAAGCATTATAATACTGCTTTCTTCTATATCAACACAATAAAAAAATATCAAAATTAAACTGAATCACATTATTCATTATCAATAACAAAATTTATCAGAAAATTCCCATCACATTTATATAACAAATGTATTATTGCTCAGATGATTTTATCAGAAACTGACATGGAGTTGTTGGAACTTAGGGGAATATTTAATAAATAGAGGATATCAATAACAAAATTTTTGTAACATTACAGGAACTAAAATGCTATAGTATAGCCTTCTTCTCAATCTCATGCAAGAAATCTACTTGTAACCATGAATCTAATACAACCACAAATTCCCATCTCTACTATAAACCCAAAGATAGATCACTGAGTAGTCTAACAACTGAAAATGAAATAAAAAGCAATCCAGAAAACATTATTCATTAGTAAATAATTACCTTTTCTCTACAAGATCTGTTTTGCTCCTAACAAGAAGAATTATCACATCACTTCCCCGCTCAGTGCGAACCTCTTCAATCCACTTGAAAGTGTTTAGAATGACTACCTGCATAAAACATATTAAACCATATATAATTTGATCAATCGAAATAATACATACAATTCTAAGAGCAATAAATTTTGACACAGTTGTATTTCACCATGCGGCTACACATAAAACAAGGCATTAACTTGCAACATCATATACCATGCTGCGACAGACGAATACCTAACACAGCTAGGAATTAGACTCCTGAACTTTTCTAGTCCAGCAGTATCCCCGCGAAAAATTCCAGGAATCAACATGTCAAAAATCTCAATTATTTCAACTAGGACCCAAGCAAGCCTTCAGAGTACCAACAGTGTACTAGTTAATGAGCAAATGAAAGGAACTAAAATCTCACCAGAGCTGTGGACGAATGTTCATTTAAATAATTAAGGTATATTGTCTTTCAAAAAAAAATCTAGACCGATGTTAACCTGATCATCAATGAATAACACATTTGAAATTAGACTAAAAATTTTGATGAAAGCAAAGCAAACGGCGTAAAGTACTGGCATGTATTACAAAAACAAGAAAAAAAATCCACAGAAAAAAAAAAGATCTGAAATCAAATAAGAATTAAGCTATTGGTAATCCACTCATCAGATCTATAGTAATACCTTATAGGTATTGTCGAATTTATCGTACATGAAGCAGGTGATGGTGATGGTGCTGGTTTTGCCTACAGACTGATCTCCTGAGAAGACCAGCCGCAGCTGAAACCGGGCAATTATTTGGATATCTCCAAATAACCCTTTTCAGATATGATTTGTTGAGATTGAGATCGAGATCTCAGCCGGGAAATTTTATCTGATGTCACCGGATAGATAAAGATCGAGATATCTGGGCTCCGTTTTTTGGGGTCTGGACTGCCACGACGCTATCTTTCGAGACAGTCCAGACGAGCAGGGAAGTTTTAAATGAGAACTCACACTCACCTAGACAAGTGTATGAATGAGCTTTTTTGAACTTTTAGAAGTAAGCGTGCATCCATGAATGCTTCAGACCGGATTTGACCTACAAAAACCTGCCAAAAATACAGCTCCACCATCTAAAGCAGAGGCTGAACCTATAATTGGGTCAAACGCAGGTTCTATCAAACCCATTGCATGCAGGGATAAACATTTCTGCTGCGGGTGGGATCAATGGGACGTTGGATTGTTGAAAAACCCTTCTTGTAGGTTTGATAGAACCATAAATCGTTTTTTGGCATCTCAAAATAACTGCGTTTGACACAATTATTGGTGCACTCTCTGCTTTCGAAGGCAGACTTAGTATTTTTTTGGCAGATTCTCGTTCGTCAAATCCAGTGACTGGAAGTGTAGCAACCATGGCTGCACTTACTTCTTATCAGTATCATCGCGGTTGAAGCAGTAGTGTCACATTTGGAAGAATACATAGCATGAGGAAGAAGAATCCGAACAAATGGTTTAGATTTAAAGAGCAAGGATCCATTTAGTATAACGTATTCTACTGTATGGATAGGGTTTAATATAATACTGTGTTTGATGTAATGTGGTATTGTATATAAAATTGTATATAATTATTTGACTAATATTAAATATTCTTTTTTATTTTTATTATATAACATAAATATTAAAAGTCAAAAAAATTAAATATTTCCATAATTCTAATTAATTTTTAACAATTAACTAATGTTTATTACAATTATTTATAAGTAATATAAAATTTTTTGTTTAAAACCGTTATATAATTATTTTTAAAATTATTCTATTTGAAATTTTATTTAATTAAAATAATATATTTTGAAGAGAGTTGAGATAAATCTCATTCTCTTTCCTCTTACACCCTGCAAGCTCAAGGGTGGAGACGGTAAAATTGGCTGCCATGTAGTCCCGCGGCTCCCGCCTCTTCCAGTTCTTTACAGGGGTATTTTTTCTCGAGCCCAAGAAAATGTGAAAACAAAGTTAAATATTCCACTTAATTAAAACTAACACAAATTTTTTTAAATTATAATCTTTAGTTATTTATATTTAACAGTTCTACAATAAAAACTCAAAATAAATATATAATAGCCTCTATTAATTATAAAATAACATAAAAATCTCTATTTTTTATAATTTTTTAAAACTAATTAATATTGTGAAGGTATTATCGATATTTTATTAACTAAAATATAAATTAATATAAAATCTTTAAAAATTAAAAAATTTTATAAAAAAATAAAGATATGTTTCATATACTAAATAATTTTTATAAATTTAAACAATTTACTAAATAATTTTACTTACTAAAATTATTTAATTTTTTGTAAATTATTTACTAAAATTTTACTTGCTTAATTTACTAAAATTAATTAATAAATAAAATATATTATAAATACTAAATATATTTTATTTACAAAATAATATTATAAATTTATATAATTTATTAAATAATATTTATAAATTTATATAATTTATTAAATAATTTTAATAAATTAACCAAGTAAATTATTTATTAAAAACTAAATAATTTTAGTAAATTTAAATAATAAAAATATTTTTATTTACTAATTATGTTTTAAAATAAGATTTTTATTATTCAACGTGTTTTTGTTTGTTTACTCACGATAACTGGCAAGCAACCCCTGATCATATAGTAAGAAAATCGATGATCAAATAATTGATCCGTTAACTCGATCACATCTGATAAGTGGGATAATAGTAAACTAATCAATTTGTTAATCGATTATAAATTAAAAAAATTAATTTAATTTAATTTAAAAATACCTCTAGAAAAAAAAATATTTATTTACTTATATTTTAAAGTATAAGTTGACAATATTTATTCGTAATTATTTTATTTATTTAATAAAAATTAACCATTGATTTGATAACTATCTTTTGTATCAAGTGTTGACACCAACCATTATAAAACAAAGTATTTATTTACTTATTTTATTAAAATTATTTAGTAAATTATTTAAATTTATAAGTATTATTTAGTAAATGAAATATATTTAATAATTAAAATATATATTTTTATTCAATAATTTTAGTAAATTAAGTAACTAAATTTTAATAAAAAATTTCTTAAAAACTAAATAATTTTAGTAATTAAAATTATTTTATAATTATTTAGTAAATTTTTTAAATTTAAGAAAATTATTTAATGTATGAAATACATCTTTATTATTTTTACAAATTTTTAAATATTTTATATTATTTTAGTAAATAAAATATCGATAATATCCTTATAATATTAATTAATTATGAAAAATTATAAAAAATATAGTCAATATGTTATTTTATAATCAATTGATTAATTTGTTATTTTTCATATATCATAGACGTGTTATGATATTTATCCTATATTTTTATTATAATACTGTTAAATATAATTAATAAAAATTAAATTTTAAATGATTAATATTAACTTTATATTTAGTAGATGCTTGACTTTTTTTACAGATTTTTTGGGGGGCGGAGAGTGAATACCCCCATCTTTATAGTGTCCAATCCAGTGCGTTCAAAATGCCAAGCAAACATGAGATATCTACAAAATAAGCCAATCATGCCTGTTAACGCTGTCCTATCCGGTGCGCCGAACGCAACCAAACTGTTTTTTTGAATTCCCCATTTGGAATGGACGGAATCTAACGGTTCATCAAAATAAACAAAACCTCAAAAGATAGTCGTCACTGGTGATATTAATCATAAATAGTAATAAATAAATAAAATTTAAGAGTTATTTAAAAAAAACAGGTATTTGTTTTGATAATATATAATATTTTATTGTATTCATCTAATATTTTATTATATTCATCTTACCACTTATTTAATAGTACGTCAATTTCAGATATAAACTTTTTATACATAGTATTACTCCCATACAATTACAAATGTTTAAGCTATCATTTAAAATTAAAAAATTAAATTATTTTTGACCCACCTTTTTAAATACCATAAATATCCTTCAAAATTAATCGATCTTCTTTCTTTAATAGTTAAATTTATACAAAATTTAAAAGATAGTTTTTTTCAATAATTTTTTAATGCAATTAAACAACTATTTCATCATTAGATTATAAAAAGTTGAGTAATTATTAAATGGTATCAAAAATTTAAGTCATAATAGCGTTAATCATTAGAAATTATTATTTCTTTAAGACTTAAATTTACACAAAATCGTAAATTATCATATATAGTTAATTTTTTAATTTAGTTTTAGATATTCAATTTGGTTTTTCATATGGAAAGAAAGACGATATCATCTATGAAGTAATAGAATTAAAAGAACTTTGACTATATATTAAACTCAATCAGATGTCACGTAGGACATAGAAATAAAATGAAAAAAAAATAGAATTTTTTTATAATGATTAGGAAATTTATAATTCATTTTCTTATAATCTTATTTAAGTCATATTACAAATATTTGTGATAGATATTTGTTGAAATATGATAAATTATTTTTTTATGTTAGTTGGGTGGAAGATGACGATTGGGATTCTTTAATAGTAAATTATTAAGTGAGTAATTTAATAATAAAATTTATTTTTAAGATATAGGTGTGGAGAGTATTTTATTGGGTGCAAATAACCCAACATTTGAAAAGTAGTATGTATAATATTTTTTGTTGTCTAACGATTTATTGACCCGTAAATAAAAGAATTAAAAAATTTAACTCTTTTTCGAGACATTTTATGAACTTTAGTTAATTTCGCACTTAAACTGAATGTTAACTCATTACTTTTATAGTAAAGGGTTGATTTATAAAATACTAGGTGAAAGGTCCGTTCAATTTAATTTCTCAGAGAATAACTCGGTATTATCCCACGAGGTAAAGAAAGAATTAGTTTGTTTTGGTCGCCACAGAGCAAGGCTTTTATTCACTTACAAATACGGGTATTTACTCTGACCTTCCAGTTAAATTTAAAAAAAACACTTAACTCAAAATTTTTGTTAAATAAACATTTATTCCATAAAAATTATACCTATTTTTATAAAAATTAATATTTATCCCCTAAAAATCAAGTGTTAATTTTTAAAGAATAAATGTTAATTTAATAAAAATTTAACTAGAGGGTCAATAATGTAATTCCTCTTTACAAATATGTCAAGGATCATCTTTACTTTACTGACCGTGCCTCGGCATGAAATTCTGTAACACTTGCAACCAAACAATCATGCGAATATCATATCTACATCTGATATGGAAGAATTTATCGGTTTTTAACTTTTTAGTCTGGAGGGCAGAGAAACCTAACTTTTGTATGCCGCCAGTATCATCTGAAATCCGGTCATAAAACCTCAGCTTTAATGCCAAATCTTATGCAACTGTTCAAGTAAACCTCTTTATGAAAAGATGCTTTATTATTAGCATCTAGAGTTGCAAACATACATGTTTCTAAACATTTACTCTTCTTCTCCACCTGAACGACTCATAAGATTGGAAAACAGAAAACAGCAACAAATTCCCTACAGAAACCAACAGGCTGCTGATCTTGTTCGTAATTAAGATGAGAAATGATGATATAAATCCAATTTATTCCTTTTTCAAACTAAAACTTGACTGGACCTAAATACACATTCCTAAGAGAAAATTTGGAACAAAATGTTTCCAAGTCCATCACAACAAATATATGTATAGATCTGAGCAGGTTAGGACTAGCCTAACTACCACAAAATCCTCTTAAAAATTAAAATCCTTTTTAATTTACAGACACTTGAAGAATCACGGAAGCATATAGGGAAGCCAAGCAAGAAATAAGTGCTTAAGTTGACTATGTATATCAACAAGAACATCCTCCAGACTGCGGTTGTGACTGAGATGCATTTGTGTTGGAAGACTTCAGATTGACATCAACCATATCTTCTTGCTTGGTTGAAGAGAGTGTTTCCATTCCTGGTAACGCTGCTGCAATTTTCCGGAAGAGTGCCTAAAAAGGAAGTCACAAAAAACCTTTAAGTAACTGTTTGAATCACAAGAAATAGTCTGGAGTAGAGCACCACATCATTTATATTATATGAATATGATAATGTTGGCTATTCCGCTTCTAGAACAAACCAATCACACAACTTTCCAAAACTTATAAACACATAAAACACATAATTAGGACATATAAAGCAAATATCACCAGAACACATAAGTATGAAATCAATAAAGCACCAAACATAACTACATGGACTGGCAGCTGGTATCTGCTCACTATGTTTCTATGAAAAAATTACTCAGCATAAATAACTAAGTTTACCTTTATATTAAATCCAGCCTTGGCACTAGTTTCAATAAACATAACGTTAAGTTCACGAGCTTTGGCTTCCCCTTCCTCTATCGAAACTTGCCTGTCATAAGACACAAATAAGCAGAACAATAAACAAAAAGCATAATATACAAAAATAGCATAACTACTATTAGGGGAAACTTAACCACATTTTCTCTCATTTGCCTTCATGTACAAGAACACAAAAGACATTATTCCGCACAGTATGCCATGCTTTTGTTTTGGACTATTTTTATTTTTTAATTTCTTTTGAATGCAGCATGCATCTAATATATTTTCTGAAAATAAGAGTTGCATGGAATAAAGGCAGGCTCACCATTAGCACAAGGACACCCACACAATTTAACTTAAAGCATTATGATAATGCTTGCTTCTGATAGAAATGGACAGTCTGTTACCAAGGTATATGTGCGTAGGCAAAAGAAGTTAAGAGAACCTTAAGGTGTGAGGTGGTGAGTGATACATGTCAAGTGCTGGTTGGCTGTTCGGGTAATTGGTTATGAAGTTTGTTACATAGCTGTGAATAATCATTGGGAAATTTCTGAAATTGTATTGGAGGTTGCTAGCTCCTCGAAAGCTAGCTAAGTGTCATATCTTTTTCACTCTTTCTCTTCTATTTTGAGCTAGAATAATCTTTCTTAGTTTTGAATATTGCAACCTAACAAATTGGTATCAGAGCCTACATCACGTTTCCCGATTACAATCATGCGGCGTAGGTGGTGACGCCGACATTGTAGTGTTCGTCCGGGACTAGTCAAGGACTAATGCACAGCCAGCCTGCGTGGGCGTCGGGACTATAAAGCGTGGTGGAATGTTAGGATCTCAATTACAAGGTATGAGATTTGAATCTCACATTGGAAGTGTGGGATTTTTGTGTAAGATTTATAAGGCTTTGGACTCTCCCACTTTAATAGCTAGCATTTTGCGGTGTGGTTATTTCAAGGTTCTTATCAATTGGTAACAGCTTCCATATCAACACAAACACAAATATCATTATTAACTGCATCATCTCCATCATTTTGATCCAATATTGGTTAGCATTCATCTATTTATTAGCTAATCACCTGAGTTCTGACAACTCCATGTCATTTTCTAACAAAATCATTTAAGCACTTACTTTACACAAATATGATACAGATTTTGGCTCAGATTACATTCCAGTTAAAATAATTTAGACAAGATCTTATACAAATTCAAAACCAAAACCATAAGCAAAGGTCTCATATTAATTTATTTCATTCTCGACATCAAGAACTAAACTGTTTTAACATTATACATTCCAGGAACAAAAATGCTAGTGGATAGACTTCAGACCAGCTTGGAAAAGCAAAAGTAATATAAAGTGAGAGTGCTTTTGAAACTGCTTTAAAAATGAGTTGCTGTAAAAATGAGTTGACTTTACAAAGAGTTCTAAAAGCAAGGAAACCCCTATTTTCGGAGGACTACTTCTACTTCTAGAATGTGAAAAGTCAAAATTACCCTTATAAAAATTTAAAAATACAAAATATATTTATTTATTGTTTTGCATGTATTTATTTAATATGCTTTTATGATTTTTAAATTATTTTATTTAAAATAAATATTATAATTATAAATTTATTTTATTTTACATGTATTTATTTAATATGCTTTTATGAATTTTTAAATTATTTTATAGACATATTTCTATTTTGGAATTATACTATTAATTTTAATTTTTTTAACATTAAATTAAATTAAAAAATAATTTAAACTTTGATTGGCCATATAATTCATATATTCTTCTTTTAATTAAGTTTTTAAAATATTATAAGTGTTATTATTTTTATAATTATAAATTATTTGTATAGAAATTATTTGAAATATTAAAAAAAAAAGAATTCATTATAAAATATTAATAATTAAATATTATAATATAAATCATTACCTTTTATCCACAAGATCTGTTTTGTTCCCAACAAGAACAATTATCACATCACTTCCCCGCTCAGTGCGAACCTCTTCAATCCACTTGGAAGTGTTTAGGAATGACTGCCTACCTAAACCATATGAAACCATATATAGTTTGATGAAAAAAAATTAACATATAAATTCTGATACAATGAAAACTGTATTTCAACATGTGGCTACACATAAAACAAAACTTGAATCAGAGAATGAATATTAATATATCAAGTCGCAGAGCAGAAAAAGAGATCAGAGATACAACATACTGGCCACATCATATACGATGACTGCGACAGAGGAATCCCTAATATAGCTAGGAATGAGACTCCTAAACCTTTCTTGTCCTGCAGTATCCCTGAAACAAAAATTACAGAAATTAACATGTCAAAAATTTCAATTATTTCAACTAAAACACAAGCACACATTCAGATTAACAATCTTGTACTAGGTAATGAACAAATGAAACCAAGCGTGCACACAAACACACACACACACATATATATATATATATATATTGTGAACTAAAATCTCACCAGAGCTGCAAACGAACTGTTCGGTCTTCAAGGTACATTGTCTTTGACAAAAAATCTATACCGATAGTAGCCTGATCATCAATGAAGAACAAATTTGAAATTAGACTAAAAATTGTGGTAAAAGCAAGCTTAATTAATTAGATGGTAAGTCAAATATCTGTGATCAAGATCAAAAGAAGCACGAATATAACGAATTATTCGCACAATAAGTGATGAGAAATCACATGAATGAGCCCAATGAAGAAGATTCCTTCATTAAGAGGCACGGTAGGAATGTTAAAGGTGTCATAACTTGTAGCAAATTGCAAAAAGAAAACAAAGGAAAACAATAAAAATCAAAATAGATCTGAAATCAAATAAGAATGAACCTATTTATAAAATTTGACAAAATAGTTCGAAAGAATGCCGCAATCCAATCGGATCAGATCCATAGTAATACCTGATAGGTATTGTCGAATTTATCGTACATGAAGCGGGTGATGATGCTGGTCTTGCCCACAGACTGATCTCCTAAGAAGACCAGCTTGTACTTGGCCAAAGCTGAAACTGGGGCCATTATTCGGATCTATCCAAAAAACGTTTTTCGAATATGATTGAGATAGAGATCGAGATCTCGGCCGGGAAATTTTAGCTGCTGTCACCGGAGAGATCGAGATCGAGATCTCGGGGGCTCCGATTTTTGGGGTTTGGACTGTTTTTATATTTTAAGAGACTTCGACAGTATTTGTTTTTGTAATTTACAAATTAGTGAGTAGAAATGGGTTGGCCTCCGCCGCTTCTTTTTTGCGCGTCAAATGTTGCGTTTCAAAGCGGGGGTAAATACATAAACATCTCCGAGATTTAGTTTAAGAATAATTCAATCCTATTATTCATAAAATAATAAAAGATCTTTATTTTAATATTTTAAATAAATATTAAAACTTCTATTTTTATATGTGAAGACCCCATATTTTTTAATTATGATAATATCTACGTTATTTTATGAATAATAGGGTAAATTTATTACTTAAGTTAAACCTTGGGGATGTCTATATATTTACCCCTTTAAAATGGTATGATTCGTGATCTATTTATTTATTTATTTTTAAATTTTAATTTTTATATATTAAATTTATTATTTATTTGATGTCGGATTAACCTTATAAACAAATTTTATATTTATAGTATTACTTTAAAATATATATATTGAATTTTAGAAAAAAGTGATATATTTACAGAAATAAATATGGAGAGCATATCTGTGATACATATAATTCCATCCTAATTTTAATAAATAACTTTAAGGCATTTATATTATAACTCTGTGAAGTAAATATAAATATCTTAGTTTTTTACATATAAATAAAGAAAGTAGGTGATTGTGATAATAGTGAGTTTATTGGTAAATGCTATGGTTATCTAATAATATAAGGAAAATTTAATAATTTTTTTTAATCTCCAGACATTTTCAAATTAAATTAGATTTATTTTTTTAATTTATAATTGATTAATAAATTGATGAGTTTATCAGTATCCCACTTATCATATGTGATTGAGTTAATAGATCAAATCATTTGATCATTGATTTTTTATTGTATGACTAGCGGTTGCCAATTATCAGAAGCAGACCAATAAAAATACGTCGCATAATCAAAATATTATTTCAAAATATAATTAGTAAATGAAATATATTTTTATATTTAAATTTACTAAAATTATTTAGTTTTTAGTGAATAATTTACTTTCCATTTTATTAAAATTATTTAAATTTATAAATATTTTTTAGTAAATGAAATATATATAGTAATTTAAAATATATTATTTACAATATATATTTAGTAATTAAAATATGTTTTATTTATTAAATAATTTTAGTAAATTAAGCAAATTAATTTTAATAAATAATTTATTAAAAACTAAATAATTTTAGTAAGTAAAATTATTTAGTAAATTATTTAGTAAAATTTTTAAATTTACAAAAATTATTTAGTGTATAAAATATATATTTATTATTTTTATAAATTTTTAAATATAAAAAATAATATTTTATGTGTATTTTAAAAATAATATTTTAGTAAATAAAATATCTATAATATTAATTAGTTAAATAATTATAAAAATTGAAGTCTGTAGACTATTTTGTAATCAATGGGTGATTTTGTTATTTTTGGATATATCATAAAGATGTTTATGATATTTATTTTAATTTTTTTATTATAGTATCATTAATTATATTAATAGAAGTTAAATTTTAGGAGATTAGTATTAGTTTGATATTTAAAGGTATATTTTGATTTTTTTTTTTAAATTTATAGGGTTAAGAGTAAATACACCGATTCTAAATTGATGTAAAATTTGCTAGGTGGTGACGGGCGGTGTGACCGGAACTGCACAAATAACGACGCGGCCACACCAATGAAACGCAGCCATCAAAGAAAATATGTTATATTTATAAGTGCGGTTGGCCTCGTTGGGTTATTTTGTAATATTTTATTTATTTAAATTGCGCCTTAAGGTTAGTGTTGAAATTAATTAAAGTTACCAATACCCCTTTTTTGGGTATGAGCAATTGATAAAAAATTAAAAAATGATGTGAAAATATTTGTATCTTTATTTTTATTTAATGTAGTCGTGAATCTCAATCGATTTTATAATAAAAAATAACACTTGCTAATTATCATCAAAGCTTCAGTAACGTGTTCTTACTCTTATAAAAACAATAGGCAGGCAAGCAAATAGTATGATTATAAAGGAGTCCTTGATAATGGTAGAAATCAGTCACGTAATGGTATCTAATTTCTTAAATATAATTAAAAAACCTTAATTTAAACCAAAAAAAAAGGGAAAGAAAATCAACGATACTCATGATCTATCTTATAACTCTTTTTATACTCGAGGAGATGAGTGAATTAATTTCTGAGGGTGAACACGTGCAAGGCGTGTGGAAGACCCTAGCTTAGGCTTCGAGTAGGGCGTTTGGTAAATGGACAAATTAAAGAAAGTAGCCAAGGAAGTGAGAAAGGGAGAGAGATGGCACTGAGAACAGCCATACTTCGGCACGCCCGAGTACCCGTACAAACCCTAAACCTTACCGGCTCCAAACAGCACCAGCAGCAATGGAGTCTCTCCGGTTGTCTACGGTTCATGTCGTCCCACGACGATCATCTCTCCAAAGAAGAAGTCATTGAAAGAGTCATCTCTGTGGTCAAGAGCTTCCCCAAAATCGATCCTGCCCAGGTCAATTTCTATATTAGATCCAATTTACATTCAACTCAACTATAAGCTCTGTTGTCTCATTGATTTCAATACACCCTTTGATCCAACGAACAACCAATTTAAGCACTTTAAGTTGATCTGGACAAAAAACTCTCAGAAATGCTTTTGGGACCCAAAGCCAATTAGTTGATGTGTAGGATAGCTAAAAACTTAGAATTTTTTATCGTTCATATCAGTTGATGTCCCGGCTACCTCTTTTCGTGTTAATGTGTACTCTCCTAATTTCTATTTCTCTATTTTGATTATGTCTGTCAAGTTGTCACTCACAACCTTTGCTTGCTTGTTGATTTCGTATGTTTCATAACAATCACAGTATCTATGTAATTCTGTGCAGGTAACTCCTGATGTACATTTCCAAAACGATTTGGGCTTGGATAGCTTGGACAATGTGGAGATTGTAATGGCTCTAGAAGAGGAGTTCAAGCTGGAAATTCCTGACAAGGAAGCTGATAAGATTGATTCATGTAATCTTGCTATTGAATACATCTATAACCACCCTATGGCTGGTTGAATACCAATGAGGTTTTCTCCCTTTGAATTTCATTAAGAAAAATGATTTGTTCTGTCTTGTTATGCTCAACTTGTTCGGTGTTTTTATGGGTTTGATCCCAGAATTGGAGATGGAAAATAATCAAATACTATCAGATAAAGAGTAGCGTTTGCAGAAGTACTATCTCATGACTTTGTTGTTTCCTTCTGTGAAACAGTTTTGGACTTTAAATTGTCAGCGATCTGACTTGGATGACATGCCATCATCATTGCCTTCATCTGAGTTGCTTATATTCCTTTTTTCTTTTTTCTTCTTTGTTGATTTTAGGTGTGGTTTTGGCCTGTTTATTTACATGTATAATTGTCCTGTAACAAAAATTATAGACCCTAAGACCTCAAACTCGGAGTTGCTTTAAAATGAGGTTCGCATATACAGATTTTCTCCCTTGATTAGAAATGTCGCTTGTTGGATCAAGTTCGAAGGATTGACAGAGATTCATATATAAAATGGATAGTTCTCCTACACAGGCACACACAGAAGCCATCTTTTCATTTCTTATTGATGCCTTTGTGGGTATATTGTTTGAAATTAGTCATTTTTCTGCTCATGAGGCTCTGATTCCTTACTTCTTTTAGGCTTTTTATATGGTTAAGAAGCGGATTGGATTAGCTGTGTTGTGAACAGCCCTATTGCTGTGGTTGAACTATTTTGTTGATAACAAGGACAATGCTGATCCTTTATGTTCTAGGAGGAGAATATGAATTTCTCAAATCTGTGAAGCCTTCCATTTATCTACCATAGTAAAACTATAGACAAATTTTCTTTCCCCCTTCTGGGCTCGATCAATGCTAGAACAACCTATTGTGTTAATCTTATGTGCACGTACATCTTACTTGTGAAGGGAGGTGTGTTTGTGTCGTTTGTCCTTTGCCAGAAAAAAGTCCTCCTTGCCATAATTTCTCACTTACAAAATCAATGTTGTCATCAAACCACCAGAGCGAGAATGGTTACAGTCTTTGTGTCATGAAAGAGTTTTGTCTTAACATTTTTCTCTTCACAGTTTATATGATTATGTATTGAATATAAGCACCATAGGACAGGATTCATATCAGGTTGGATTTAAGCTTATTCAATTCATCGACATGCCTTCATATGATATCATTTGATATGATGTGATGATGTTTTATTTCATGTCCGTCGAATATTTCTGTTGGAACTTTTGTATTCTCTTCACAGGAAATGACTATCTTATTGTCATTTCTAGCTGTTGCTGTTCAGGATAAGAACTGAATGTAGTGTTTGGACAAATTGCAAATGGAACAAAATTCTGTCCGGTAACTATTTTAAGAATTCCTTAAAAACGGAGAAAGTAAATTAGAAGCTATACTAAACTATTAAAATTCCGACCCTTGTGTCGAGTTCGCTTCAAAACAAACACTAATTCGAAAATACTCTACAAGCTGATTTATTTTGAAAGAGGATAGTAAATTTACGCATTTAGAGAATTTAATCAATATGGAAGAAAGCTCAAGCATAACAACACTCACATTAACAAACTAACTAAGCATATTTATAATTGAAAGAGCTACCGCAGACAACTGGAAGGTATTGTTGTTTCTTTTTGTTAATGGTGAAACCGCATCCTCTTTTTCCTTGAATCCATCTTCACATGTCGTGGACGCATCTAAAACCGAACTCACTCTAATATTAGCATCTTCATATCGCTTAGCTTTGTAATCTTTCATGGCCTGTCTGAGAGTAGGTGCAGCATCAGAATAAAGATCAAAACAATCATTCAAGCATGCCCTTATGAAAAGATCCAACTTCTTGTTGTTCAAGAGCTCCTTGATATATGATTTTGTGTTTGTGACGTTGTTTCGAGTTAGCTTAATGGAGATCATGCCAAGTTGGTGAAGATTTGCACAGTGGCTATCTGGAACTGCTTGAAGAGAAGTTACACAGAAGTTGTAGTTGAGGTTAGGGTCATTTTTTGCACATTTTTTGCAAGTTTCCTGGACGATGTTGTTTTTGTGGGCAGTTATATCAGGAAAGGCAAAGAAGAAGAGGAGGAGAAAGAAAAGGAGCCAAAGTGAGGAGTAGTAAAGCTTCATTTTCTTCTTTGCAGATAGCGGAGCAGTCGACATATATATATATATATATGTTGATCAGAAGGAGGGATGAGTAGTTGGCTGTGGATAAATGATGTGTTTGATCCCATATATATGTCCAAATCAGAAGCCATACAGACCCAAACTTTTCTTTATTTGATAATCAGTCTATAACAGGATAATTAAAAGTATAAATAATGGTATTCATTATTTGCTTGCTAGGTAGCTAGCGTGCAAATAATACAAAGCAAAGACGAAATGCAGAATGGGTTTCACACATAGCTTTCAGCAGTTCCTTGTTTTGAATTTGATAACAAACCTATTGCACGCCATATGATATGAAGATGACTTGTCCAGAAATAGGCTGCCTGCCTACCTTCTGCATATCTTGATATGTTTATGCAAGCTTTGGTAATTTGAAAAACACTTTTCCAAAGCCAATGTCCAAGAGCCTTGTATGTTCTATCCATTCTATTAGGATTGAACTTTAAGTCGAAGAAAAAGAAAAAAAGTCGTCTGCACTGCTCTCGGCTCTGTGCTGGAAAATATATAGCTTCTTAGCCTGAGGGATTTTTTTTTTTTTTTTTGGGTGAGAATTAATTGAATGAAGGGTGAAGGCAATAATATCCCAATAATCCCATCTTTGCTTCCAAGTAAATGAATTTAAAGGTTGACTGTCTATATATGGGTGCCACCCACCCAACAACATTGTCTTACCACCAACCAATTACCTAGTCTAGTCTACTTTTTTGCTCTCCACTTTGCATTTTAGAGAAAAATTAAATAACTAAAAATAAATAAAGGCACACTCACTACAAATTGGAATCAGATTAGATTAAGCCACAGTGCCATAAGTTTGACCCTTTTAGTCATTATATATATATATATATATATATATATATATATTCACTGAAATAGTAGTCCTTGTTTTAAGTATATCACGTTAAAATTGTAGAATCTAAGCATTGACCCATTGAATATTGTTGATTAAATGATGTCATCTTAAGTCATAAATTTATAATTTTTAAAAGTTTACTAGAGAATGAAGATGTAAAGTGAAGTTTCTTTTACATGCAAATAACTCTATTCTAAAAATATTTTAGAAAATATAAAAATAATAAAAATCTTGAGAGTTAATCGAATTTTAGTAACTAATTGCTCTTTTGTTAAACAAATTAATAAACTCGACAATTAACTAAATACTTCTCGAATATTATTAAACATCTAGACAAATGATTATTATTTTGTTGAGTTATCAAAATATGTTAGATACTTGTAAAGTAATGTGTCAAGCCGTTGAATCTTAATATTTGATAAATGTAATTTTGATATTTTATCATTGGATAAATACATAAACATCCCAGGGATTGGGTAAGGTAATAAACTCCTTCGACTATTTGGAATACTAACATAAACCCTTCTAAAGTTTGGATAAAATAACATAATCATTTTAGATTTAGAGAACTTTTTGATAAAGATCTTTTATTCTTATTTATCTTATTCAAAAATTAATAAATTAATAAATATTTTGATACAGATATTAATAAAAAGTCAGAAATAAATTAATCCAACAAAATAAAAATATCATGAAAATAAATCTTCAACACTACAAAAACATTATCTTCAAACTAAAAAAAAATATATATTAAATTTGTAATAAAATATTATTAAATAAGTAAATATATTAAATTTTTAGAATTTGTATTGTTTTTCAAATCCAAACATTATCTTTAATTTTATTAATAGGCAAGAACTTTTAAGTTAGAATATGATTTCGAACCTCTTATTTTATTTTTTATATTTTATTGTGTTGAATTAATTTTTTATGACTTTTTATTAATACAAATAATCAGAATACTTATTATTTTGTTAATTTTGAATAAGAAAATAGGGGTAAAAAAGTCTCTATAAAAAGTTATATGAATTTAGGGGTGTTTATGTTACTTTACCCAAATTTTGAGGATATTCTAGTACAATTTCAAATATTTGAGCAGATATGTTATTATCCAAATCTCGGGGGTGTCTAGTATTTATCCCATTTTGTCATTGAACTTGGTTAAGGAAAAAACAAAATCTTAGTTAGATAATCAAAACAAATTTGCATTTTGATAAAAATCAAAATAATACCCTCGATTATTTTTCTACATTTTCTCAAAACATTTTCAAAATTTGAAAATTGAGAATAACAAAAACATAATCGGGCGGTGGCCCAATTTGCCCATGCTCTATAAAGACGGTCAAGCCCATTAGGACAGATAGAAACCCCTAAAACCTCACCCGCAGGCTCTGAAACATTCAACTCATTTTCATTTAAGAAAGCAATAACAACGCAGGTAAGAAACAAACGATAAACCAGACGAGACAATCCATTGATTACATTAAGAAATGGCGAACCTGAGGACGGCAATGGACTCGGCGTTCTGGGACCAGTCAATATCGTCGTCACTAAACCTTGAAGGTTCGGCTAATTCGGTTCCTGGGCAGCCATTCCCGCTAGACGCTGCTAAAGCCAGCCGAGCCCTTAGGATTCAGCAACTCTCTTTTTTGGGATTAGGGTTTCCTTTGGGTATCATCCCTTCTTACTCTCCCGTTTGTCAGAAGGAGAAGGATTTAGGCTCTTTCTCTCTTCAGTCTCTCTTGCTCAGACCATCCATCTCTAACTGGTATTTATTTATCTTGTCTTAACTATGCAATGCAAGCACTTGTATTTCATGATGCCTCGCCGAGTAACCAGCATTGTTATCCAGGTGGCTTGGATTAATAGGGCAGTTTCGTCCGAAGAAGCTGATTTCTAATATTAGAAAAGAAATTTCAAGTGTTGATGAGTTGGAGCTTTCTGTGTTCAGAGATTCAGCTAAGCATGTTTTGGACAAGTCTCTATATTCGATTGCTTTATGCTCGCAGCTTTCTCTGACTCCCTCTTCTTCCTTGTTGTGGCACACTGAAAGGCATGGCGAAAGGAAAGGATATCGCCACAAGTTTATGCTCTATCACAAGGCAAGAATTTACTGTATGTAATTGCTTTTACTGTAATTATTCTTCTCTTTTCGCCTTTCAATCGTAGTGGTGTTTAATTGTGTTGCGGAATTTATATTGTAAAAAAAAAAAAACCAAAATTAGCTGATTGTTACTGTGTTTGAATTTTATTCTAAGTTATCTGTGTAATGCAGCTTCCTAATCACGACATCACACTAGAGGCTGCGTGGCCTCAGCTCTTTGTTGACCATGAAGGAGGTTATTGGGATGTTCCTGAGTCAATATCCTTAAATATGGCATCCGTGGATTCACATTCTGGATTGAGATATCGTTTTGGTTTGCACAAAAGCAGTGGTTTTCCCCAAAGTGTTAATGCTATAAACGGTGAGCCACCTGTTACTCTAATGCCTGGATTATGTGCAAAGGCTGCATTTTCATATGAGCAGAGGAAGGATATCTGGAGACGAAAGGAGACTAAGGAGGACCTCATCGTTAGGACAAACAAGGGTAAATTTTGGCATCCAGCGTATGATTTGCGTCTTAGAGAGCCTCATGCGGCTATTTCTGCAATTATTGGTAAATTTTATTTCTTTGTGGTTTCCACTTTGTTCAATCATTGATTTAGGAATTATAATGGTAGCCAATGTTGTTCTCACTTTCTTGTGAAAATCATAATTTTAAAGTAAGAGCTGAAACTCCAACGACAAAATGCTTTGAATGGAAGTTTCTTAGTTGGGCATGGTTTACTGACAGAAAATAAGACATGTAAATAAGTGATACCATTTATATAATTTTTTAGTTTGTAAGGTTAAAGTTTCCATATATTTTCCTTTGTACTTCTTTTTCTTCTAAAGAGTATGGCTGTTTGACTGTAGTTTCTTATTACTTGTTAAAATAACATGTCAGGGGGCACCTGTGCGGCCTGGGTTGGAGGCAAGCAGAGCTCAACAGCCGTTGGATCACAGTATGGTGATCTTTCTCCAACTACAAAGAAGAGAAGTCCATTGAATGCTGATTTGTTTAGCTCAGTATGCTGTACTTTCCAACTTGGGAAGTTCAGGAAACTATTTGGTGACCTAACACGGGTAGATGCTCGGCTGGATATATGTTCAGTGTCAGGTCTTGCCAAAACCGTTTATAATCATTTCAAGAGTTCTGTTAGCGGTGCAGATAATTCACTGTCTTCCCCTAAGCTAAATTTGATCTTACAACAGCAGGTATTTCTTTTTCAGTCTGTTATATTTGTGGACCATTTGGTGCAAAATTTGTTGTTAATTATGATGCTTAGCATGGAACAAGACTTTATGAACGTATAAATAAATTAGAAAAACTGAATAAACTTTCTACAATGGAACCTGAATAAATGGGAAGATTTGGAAAATCAAAATTATTTTACGAATGGTAACATCCCAGGACTACTTAATTAGACTTCAGGAGCTAATTATCTCTTGATGCATTCTCAATGAGAAGTTCAGTGGATTGATCCTTAATAATTATCATGTAGAAATGCTTGAAACAATGGCATTAACTACATCTGCTACCTCTCACTTTTGCAGGTTGCAGGGCCCATTGTCTTTCGTGTTGATTCAAGGTTATCTCCCGATTCTTCATTGGGGAAACATGGCCTACATATGGAGGATATAATATATAGCCTGAGTTACTCCTTGAGGCTTCTTCGGTCCGGCAAAGTTGTTGCTTGGTACTCACCAAAAAGAGAGGAAGGGATGATTGAGTTGCGGCTATTTGAGTTCTAACTTCAAATTTTCATTGTCTTGTGGCTAATGATTGTATTGTATTGAACACCAACTGTTAGGAATGGAAATTTTACTTACAAAAGTTTGCAATTAACTGACTTCTCCGGTACCTTAGAACCGCCAAGCGAAATGCTATAGTACCCACCTGTTGCTCATTGGATTACTATCCAAGTCTAAAAATGGCCACTACTACGAACAGAAAAAATGATAACAATGAGGTTAAAGTAGTAGACCGTCAAATTATTGCATTCGGCAAAAATATGGCAAAACATCGGCCCTATCAGCTTATTTATATAATTGAATGATTACATTTGACGAAGGTTAGTTAAATTTTGAGTGTAAAAAAGTTTAAATAGCTTACAGTACACTATTGTATATACCCTTTTGCATATATGATAATCAAAATTTTAATGTAGAAAATCAGATTAATTAATAATTATCATGGGTCAGAACCGGCAGACACATGGGTTTTTGATGGAACATTAACGGTGAGGGCTCTTATCTAATTCTAAAACCATGAGGAGTTAAAAAGACTAATATCGAACCTTGGGAGTGTGGATGATATATTACGTCAAACCTTGGACGGAATGGAGGGCAGGCACAGCGCGTGGTTGAGTTGGTGAAGATAACGAGTTCTGAGCAGAGTGCAGGGACTCAGTTCTGTTCATCACTGATTACACTCGGCCCGCTCCTTCCCCCTTGCTAGGGTTCTGGTTCCAGGCAGCAAAACTTCCCCTTTAGAGAGCGTGGATGAGGAACTATGATATTGAATTCTGTGTGAGACCTCCCATTTGGTTTTAAAGCCACAACTGCAAGAAACCAGCCAACCTCTAGTTTGCCGTCTTAAACTCAAAAGCGTAGAAAGAGACGGGGAGAGGAGAGGGAGATGGCTTTGAGAGTGGGCTTCAGTCACTTGCAGCTATGGCAGATTCCTTATACTAAACTTCACCTTCGAAGCTCTCCACTTGCGCAAGGTTATTTCTAAAAATGCCATCTCAAATCCTAGATTAGATTCCAATTCTCTTTTAATATTTTTCTTATCTTGTTCAATTTCAGGAACAACACTATATCCGAGCTTGAGCTTGTGTTTCTGTTTAAGTAGAGAAATGCAAACTGCGGCACATGAAGTTGTAGAAAACAAACCAAAGGTTCATTTTTTTCTCATTAATAAATTAATGAGTAAGTAAATGAATACGTATAATTGTCGAGTAAAAGTTGTATTTCAATCTATAGGAAAAAATTCGAAGTCTAGGTGCCTTTCAAGAACTTCCTATTGTGATGCCATCCGTTGATATTATGTATTCAGCTTTCAGGAAAGCAAAAAGAGTTTCACCTACTAAAGGTAATTACTGGTTTTTACTTGCAGCTTTCCATAAATAATTAATGGATAAATCTCATATTTTGCTTTGTCAGGCATTGCCAATATTGCTAAACGAGAGAGAAACAGAGCTGCTAAGCAACTGGATGCACTCATGAAAGTATGCCCAGCTGGACTTACCTTTTTACTTCAATTTAGAACTCAATTCATATCCAAGATTAACATATTAGGCACTTTGTTTAATCTTCAGGAATTGGCAGTTCCTTTGAGAAGCTACACGGAAAATTTTCCTAAAAAAAAAATTTTGCACCCTTATGAACGATCTCTTATTGAGTTGACATTTGGAGATGGAAACTATGAAGAGGTGACTAAACTATTGTTAATCCATTATTTCTGTTTTAGCATTTAGGACTTGTTGTTATGTACCAAATTTGAATGCACTTATGCAGGTTTTGAAATCTGTGGATAGTCTAAGGAAGAAGGTGGTATCTGTTGGAAAAGAACATGCTTCTCTCTGTGCCAAGGTTAGCCTCTAGGCTCAGAACTAAAGCCAGTTCAATCTCTGATGGGAGTGCTCCTAATTGTCAGATTGAATTGAAATCAAAGTGTGGTACTGGTACTATTTAGATGAAAATTGTTGAAAAGAACATGCTTTTGTGCCTATGTTTTTCCCTTTGTTTTCCTTAAGTGTGCTTGAAGGCTAAATGATTAATGCATGATAACATTAATACCCAAATCTATTTAATAATAGATAAATAAATAAGCATTGTTTTTAAGTGCATTTGATTTAAATCGTGCAGTCTACCTCTAAGCGAGAGGCAGAGGAACGGTTGATTGAGGTCAGTATTATATGCTTGCAGAATACTGAATACATGTTTTCTTGATATCAATAAACATGTTTCAAGGATTTCGTTTTGCAGGGTATGGAAAGGCTTGAGGGAATTTTTAATTGTGAAGGAAAAGCAGTTGATGATTTATTGAACATTGCTAAGGTATCTTTCCTTTTAAGTGAAAGTATAGTCACATAGTTTTTATTTATTTATTTATTTATTGTCTTCTCGGTGTTTTCTTAGCTATGTTAGGCTGTTATGTTTTTCCATGCATGCATATTTGAATTGATATATAACCATATACAATCTGTAGAAGAAAATTCGTTGATAAGTTATCCATCAATACTCTGTACCTGCACTCTTCCATGTATTGCACATTTTGATGCATAGTGCTGGAAAGTAAATTTGTTTATGATAACCTTTTCATGGAGCGATCAGTTCGAGTGAATGTTTCCAAGTACGGGTTAATATTTGTTCACACCTAAGGTGTTCATTTGCAATTAATCAGGAACTGGTGTTAATTTGTGAAATGTTAGCAGGTTTAAAATTTTTATCTTTCCCCAATTCAATTGGTGACTTGAGGGAAGTCAGCCCTCCTATGAAATCATAGCATTTGGTAAATTTTGAGAACCATGTTTTGTAAATTTATTGTTTCACAAAATTTTTTCAGTTGAAGTTTGAAATATTGATTTGCTGATTCCAGGTTGTGATTGCACTCAAGCTTCTCTGTGATTCTGTATTCTAAATTATTCCATTTACTTCTATCTTGTTTCTTAATTGTTATCTTCCTACATTTCTTAAGCTCTGCTAATATTGCTTTTTCTGTGTCTATGTTTAAGTAGTCTTACTGCAAGCATAGATATACATTGATCATGTTACAACCAGGACATATTTGACTGTAATGTTTATTTATTTCATGGTTTACAGACTTTGCGGGCCATGCCAGTGGTTGATCTAGAAACACCAACTCTCTGTCTTGTTGGAGCTCCCAATGTGGGGAAGTCATCTTTGGTTCGAGTACTCTCAACAGGGAAGCCTGAGGTCTGCACAGATTACCTAATTTGTATAGAATTGTTTTCCTTCCTTGGTTTTTTGTTCTTTATGAGCACCTGGTACACAGATATATCTCCTTATCTTTTTTATAATATTAAAGAAAATTTATGGTTACTTATTTAAAAGGAAAAACCAAAAAACCAAAAAAAAAAAAACCTTAATCCATATATTTTACAATTGGTGTGATGTAGATATTAGACATAGATATATTATTGGAGTCTATTTACGGTTTGATATAGATAGACTCCTAACATTACATCAATGTGTAATATATCCTACATAATATTGTTTAGTTGGAGGGGGAGAATGGGTCAAATCCATTACAGCAGTTTGGCAACAATCAACATTGACAATTTGGATGGAATACCATATTATAATCTATACTTTTAGGAGGAGTGGATTTTTTTTTTTTAATTTTTTATCTTTTTTGGGATAAGAAAGTGAGTATGTGTTTCATTGTTAAGAATTATAGGAGTTTAGAGGACTGGGGCAAACATGACTTTGAAATGAAGGTGCCCATGAAATGAGCTTTGACTTCAACAAGAATTCGAGTTGTAAAAGTTGAGATATCTGGTTTTAATTGAATAGGTGGACTTGGAATTAATGAGAAATACTTTTGTTCCCTTGCTGTTAACAGTGTCTTTCCTTTTCTTTTCAGGTCTGCAACTATCCATTTACAACAAGAGGAATTCTAATGGGTCACATTTCTCTAAGCTACCAGAATTTTCAGGTTTATTATGTTCTTTAGGATGTGGACTACCAACTATTTTTGCTTTTCATTCCATGATTTGCTTATACCCAAAAACTGATTGTAGGTGACAGACACGCCTGGGCTATTGAGGAGATGTGATGGTAAAAGACACTTGTTATTTGTTGACTTTTGTCTGATTGCTTGTGTTATACATTGCATACAGTTGGTTATGAGTCAAAGTACAAAACATCTCTCTCTCTCTTTCTGCACGATAAATGATTGTGATAATATTTACCCTGCCATACCAAGTTACCAGCCATATATGCTAATGGTGTTTGCTGCAATATTAGTGTTCTGTGTAAACAAATGCTGAGCTATTGTTGGAGAATGGAGCACAGCAGTTGTTATATTTCGAAGTACATTTAAAGAAAACCAGAGCATACATTTAGCTCTATGAATAGGATCGGTATTGAGGTGTACTTGCCACACACTGAAAAAGGAAACCAGTTCGTAGGATTTATTTTAGTGGAACTATTTCGTTTTTTTTTTTTTTTTGGGGAATATTTTTCTTGATTGCTGTTTCTGAAATATTTACAGTTGGAGGATTTGTGTAGCTTTGATTACTCTTAGTGAAATGAAAAGCATATTTTTGCAGAGTGGGAGGGGGAAGTCGGGCTTTGTAAACACTTTGATGAAATAGGACTCACCATGGGATTTGGAATCATTAAAATGTTTTCTTGATACTCATCTTTGAGTTAGATAGTTAACTATTTGTATTGGAACTGCCTGTCTCTTGATCATCATTAGTTATTTCTTCATTGAACCTGCAGAGGCCAGGAATAATTTGGAAAAGTTAACACTTGCTGTCCTCTCGCATTTGCCAACAGCAATACTGTTCGTTCATGATCTGTCTGGAGAATGTGGAACATCAGCTTCTGATCAGGTATTTAACATTGTACCAGAGAGAGAAATCATATAAATTTGCATCTGACATTCCACACAGACATAGAATGGTATATATTTGCTGAATATTGTTTCCTTTATCCTCAGCCTCATTCTATCTTGAGCTTCAGTTAATCATGTCTTCATGGCATTAGTAGACATGATTAAGTCCATTCTATGGTTTATTTCTGGATATTACCCCGGTAACCTTTTAAAATTGTTACTTGTTGGCATGCCAAGTGTATGAAGTTTCACATATTAGTTAGGCTCATGCTTTGCAAGCCAATGAGTTTCAATTGGTTGGATTTTTGTTTTGTGCTTAATTGAGCACCAATTGCAGTCCCATAAGCACGGAACTTCTTTTAAAACTTATCTATTTTCTTTCCTGCTGTATTAAATGCTGTGAAAATTATGTTTGTCTAAGAAGTCATTGCAAGAGGTTTCACTTGCAGCAAAGTAAACTTTTAAAATTAAGAAACTTCTCTATATTTCCGATAACTTATCACTCTCAGAGATTATTATTTCATTTTCATGTAACGAATTAATGGAGTAATTGAATTAATTGTGATCAGAGGCAATAGGTCCAGTGAGTTGTTTCTATTTATTTGTAAATATTCTCATTAGTATTCTTTAAGGCAGGAAAAAACCTTTGTTTTAACTGATTTACTATCTGTCCTGGTATATATGGAGATATAAGGAGGAAGATCATCTGCTTAACAACTTGTCCTGTGTGAAGAGTAGCTTGGAGCTTCTTTTTTTTTAAAATTAATAATTTCCATTGCAGCAAATCAAGTCTCTACAAACTTAAATGAAAAATAAAACTTAAGGAGGAGATTGATTTTTTAATTTTATTTACCTTCCTTCTTGTTTAAGATGTGTATACTGTGTGCAGTAGATGAATGAAAATAATTTTTTCATTGCCTGATCACTTTTCTTAATTAGAAAATGCTCAATATATCTATTTTTCCTTTCTCTGCCTTTGTTAATTTCTTTTGGCTGTTGACATTGTATTATCATGCAGTTCATGATATACAAAGAGATCAGGGAAAGGTTCAGGAATCACCTTTGGCTTGATGTTGTGTCGAAATGTGATTTGTTGCATACATCTCCTGTTTTTTTCATATCAGAAGATGTAGATGGCGAGCATCTTGAAATGGCTAGATATCGGAAAATGGGACCTGATGGAACTATCTTTGTATCAGTCAAGAATAAAGAAGGGCTCAATGAGGTTAATACAAATTTACCATTTTGACTCTTTCTTTTCTTAAAATCGTCTCCTAATTCTTCAACCTTGCACTGAATCTCCTTGGTCTTTCATAGGTATTCCAGTAGCATTAACTCTATGGACCTCGTTTCTTATGGCCCCCAGCCCCCCTCCGCCTCAAACAAACGTAGAGGCACACACTCACACTTTCAATGTCATTCTGAAATTAATATTACTTTCATTGAAGTAACTTGGTGCATTGGTTTAACTTTTGTATGATTATAGGAAACTAGGCAAATGGAATAATCCATCTCAATTACATTTAGGAATATAATAAGGATCCTTCGTTCTAATTGACCATGATAAACTCATCTGAGTTCTATCAATTATCTTGGTAATTTCTAATGAGTTTTATTGTTCTTTGTTTCCCCCCTTCATAGTTGCATTTTTCTCGATGTTCCAACCAGAATGAATGTTTATTTTTGCAGCTAAAGGATAGAGTGCATCAGCTCCTGATTGCACAGATGGATAGGATTGGAAGTCAGAGCAATAGTGATAGTGATAGTTCAGAAGTTCCGTGAAGGATTCCTCTGTATCTGCACAGTCGGCATTTGATGAAAATTCGATGACCCGCAATTATGATTTTCTGGTGGTTCATGTAAAATGTTTACTTTAAACTTTGTGTTATGCTGTGGATTACAAGCGGGGGGAGACAGATAATCATAAACTGGCTAGTGTAACCGTGTTGGTGGTCTTAGCTGTTATGCAACTTTTTTTTTTTTTTTTTTTAATTTATTTTTTATTTTTTATATGGCTTCACATGGAGATGAGATCTGATAGTGCCACCTCCTTGGCATCACCACGAACTTGGATTTACTCTGTTATTGCTCCTTCCAGAGTTCTTCACGTGCAGAAAAAGGAAGAGTTGTTCATCAAAGAGACAAGAAAAAGCTTTTCATCAAAAGTTGGTGATTCACTATTTCAACTTGTTTCCATCAAAAGTTAGATCCCATTTCTTCTTAACCGTTGGTAAGTCATGTAAGCTGAGGGGAGGGGTTGAATTGGCACATGACATTTATAACAAGTTATAATGATATTGTGGATGATTTATAATTAATAATAATCATAATTATTGAAAGAGGAATAGTCATGGTCAAGAATGGATAATCAAATTGCATTTTGCAATATTAATACATGAGATGTTGATTTTGTGCACGGAATTGGCAAATATTAGATTTGGATCTGGGCTCTATTGCGAAGATTATGTGTGTTTATGACACGGCAGTTGACACATACCACGAAATTGAGGTTGAGACATCAAGGGTTAGTCAGAGAATTTGATTGGATAGCGTTATTTTCAAGACTAAAGGATTTTTTTTTTCCAGGTGTCAGCAATCAATAGAAGTTGGTGTTCATTGCAATGATAAAGAGAGGAACCAGATTCAGGCTTGCGCAAAACGTGAATTCTAACATGGTGTTTGAAAGGACCAAGACCAACCACTGTGTTCCCGAACTTATTCCCATCCAATTGCACTTTAGAATCAGAATCAGAATCAGAATCAATCCCAATTTATTTAGTTTAAATCCACCTTAAAAATTCATGAATGGTCTTTGCGTATATCATAATTTTAACTTAATTTTTTTTTCCCTACAAATATATTAAAAAAAATTAAATTATGATCCGTTTTGTATGGTGAAACGCAGGCACAGTAAAATGGAAAAAGCGAAGTCAATTGTCGTATTTACCCCTACCGACGAGACTAGTGAGTTACGTTAGGCTCAAAACCGTCTATTTAAGGGACGGAATCCCTCAACGCGTCTATCAATCTCAAAACATTTCTCTCTTTGTTTCCCTCCATTCTCCCTCTAAAACGCAACGCAAAGCAAAGCGAAGAAAATTTAAGGTAAGCTAATTCTCTCCCTCTCTTCATTTCATCGTCTTTGTTTCATTTCTTCTCTTCATGTCCTTGGCAATTTCACCCGTTTATGCTTCACCATTTCAACGGATCTGAGAGTTGAATTAACTCATTTGAGATCTAAAATTTTAAACAGAGACTAGGAATTGGATGGATCTAGCATTTGAGAATAATTCTTTTAATTTATTTGATTCGTCGCTTAAGTTTTTAGATCGTATTGGAGAAAATTGTTTAAGAGATTTAAAAAAAATTTGCTTTGGAAATGCGTTATATCGGGGTAAATTTTAGGACGTTTGACGTGCGTTACATCATTCCATGCAAATGCTCTAATATTTTGTAAATTAATATGCAGATCATATATTAAGATACGAGTTTGTTTTTGTTGGCCCTATGGGAAGTTTCGTTGATGCTGCAAACAAGGTACTGCTTTGGATTTTATCGTTTGCGATCCTACTATATCTGTTGCATGCAAGATATGGATACAAAAATAAAAAAGGATTATAAATCGGTTGTATATCTGCTCTTGTCTGCTTGACCAGAGCAGAGATAGAGATGCAGTGGTTTTATGAAAGTGCTTTGATCGAGTTCTAAATTTACCTGACAACTCGTTATGTGAATCTATTCTGCTTGAATAAGTTATGCAAGTATGGCACATGACTTCCAAGCATATCCCCTTATCATTGATGTATGCCCCTGCCTTGATGATGTTTCCACTTGACAAAATATATTCGGTTGCAGGAGGCAAATGGGACCTTAGCTAAGAAGAAGCCTACTGTTGTTTTTGTTCTGGGTAAGCATCTTTTATTAATTGTTTTCAAGAGTTGTTGAATAATTCTATCACTATCTCTGTCTACTGCAAATACTAAGCCTTAGTCCAGTTATATACTATTTGTCTAAATATTTTTAAACTAGTTGATTACGAGGTAATAAATAAGCAAAATTTGTTATATTTGTGTTTATAATGTTTAAGGTGTATGCTACCTGCTTCCCTGATTTTGACACATTTTAATGTTCCACGTTTATTTTTCGGCTTTTCTTCTTCATTTTCTGAGTTGGCAAGGCTTTATTATTGATTGATCAGGTGGACCAGGCAGTGGAAAAGGAACCCAGTGTGTAAATATTGTCCAAAACTTTGGCTTTACTCATCTCAGCGCTGGAGATCTTCTCAGAGCAGAAATTAAATCTGGTTCTGAAAATGGGTATCGCTTATAATCATGAATCTATACATATACATTACCTAGATTTAATAAATGGTCTCTATTTGGATTTACTGTCAATTGAAAATCAATCTGTGTGCATGATTTTGGAAATATTGTGAAAGATGTAGTTAGAATTATGCAACTTGGGTTGTCTTTTAATGGGTCTTAAATATTAGCAATGGCATTATAAACCGAACTCCATACTTTTATGATATTATCTCATTTATGTTCTAATGGTTGCCAATTCCAACTTGGTACCTTGTGATTGAGACTAAGTTGAATTTTCTTATATCGCTTCTCAACAAAGTGTTAGATTGCATCATGAATGGTGTGTTTTCCCTCAAAGGTGTCTAAGTTGTCTCCAGGCTCTTTTAGCCATTCTGCATGTAATTCCACATTTAGTACCAGGTGTTCACTTTTTGAATTTTTATTATGCAAAATTTCAACATAAACTCTTTTCTCTTGCATGGTACAGAACCATGATTCAGAACATGATTAAAGAGGGAAAGATCGTTCCTTCAGAGGTAACAATTAAGCTTCTCCAAAAAGCAATGGAGGAAAGTGGCAATGATAAATTTCTCATTGATGGTTTTCCTCGTAATGAGGAAAATCGTGCAGCATTTGAAGCTGTTGTAAGTCTTTATGTTATTCCATATTGACAAATATTATAGCTTTCATGTGCAAGTATATCAACAATTTTTTAAATTTAGGATGCCTTCTTTTAATTGCTGAAAATTTATCCGTCCTGCAGACTAAAATTGAGCCAGAATTTATCCTTTTCTTTGATTGTTCTGAAGAGGAGATGGAGAGGCGCCTTTTGAGTAGGAACCAGGTTTGATGAGTGTTTCTTTTTTGCTATCATTTTTTATTCTTTCTCTTATATTGTAACTCAATTTTTTTCCTTCTTTTTTTCTTTTTAATTTTTAAATCAAGGGAAGAGAAGATGATAACATTGAGACCATAAGGAAGCGGTTTAAGGTTTTTGAAGAGTCTAGTCTCCCTGTGGTTCAATATTATGAAGCTAAGGGCAAAGTTCGGAAGGTAAAATTTTCTTTTGAGTCTTTTTTGTAATCTGTTTTAAATTTATTTTCAAGTTTATTGCAATTACCAATTTTGTTGCTTTACTGCCAGATTGATGCTGGAAAGCCTATTGAAGAGGTTTTTGAATCAGTGAAAGCCATTTTTACCACAAAAGATGGGAAGGTAAAGCACCATTATTGTGCTGTCCTTTAGGTGCTCTGTTTGGGACAGAAAATAAACTATCAAATAAATTATTATGTATGGAAATTATCATGTATGGATATAGTTTTGGGTATAATCTAGTTTTATTTTTCTGAGTGATACTGAATAAAAATCATATGTACTTTATTTCATTTCTCTGATAAATTAGTAAGTATGCTTTAATATATAATAATAATGTGAAATGATGTGGTTTTGGTATCAACTTTAGCTGTCTATTCTGAGTAGCAAGTGCAGTCACAGTTATGTACAAAATGGTGTTTATCATTTACAAGTGGAAGATTAGGGATGTGTATCTAGTAGATATTAATCAATTCTGGCATGTCATTGTGTATTGTTGAGCAAACACATAATGATTTTTTTTTTTTTTTTTTTTTTTTTTTTTAATGTTGGGANGCAAACACATAATGATTTTTTTTTTTTTTTTTTTTTTTTTAATGTTGGGACAGGAAAGAAGATAAATGCACAATAAATGTGCACTTCTACATACCTAAACTCAAATAGTTGGACTAAATTATAAAACAAAAATTTTATAAGTTGAATTTTTTTCTAATTAAATACACAATTATAGCAAGTGTATGCGGTAAACTGGATTTTGAGTCACAGACAAGTTGTGTAACTGTAAGTCTCAGAGACCCCAAAGTATTGCCAACTGCATATCCTTGCTAATTTTTATATTCTATTTTACAACCCTCATTGTTAAAAATTCGATTGAGCTACTTTTAACTTTTTGGATAAATCCAGTGTTTTTGGGGAATCACTAAAAGCATGCAAAAGTACCATGTAGTATTCTGTGTTGCACAAACTGCAGAAAGCTATCAATTAAGCTTAACCACTTTAAATTTACCGGACTTATTGTGTGCAGCAATTTATGCGCTTTTTTCCCTGTTGAATGATTTGTATGTGTGGTGATTGCAGGTCGCTGTGTAGGCCTTCCTCTTTATCAAAGCTAATATTAATTAAGGTAGCTCTGGTTTTTCATATATTTATTTTATTATTTCTCAATTTGCGGACACTAAACTAATCAGGGTTCTTCATATATTATTTTATTATTTTTGTTTTGGGTGAGGGGTTTGTAATTGCAAAACCTACTTGGGAAGCTGGTTTATTTTGAAATTCTGCAAAAATGAAATGATATCATTTCAGTGACTAAAAATTTGAAAACATGTAGATTCCATAGCTGTCTTAGCAAGCGAGGTTAAACTCTTCACTTGTTGTGCATTTGTTGATACTTGACGAGGACATCTTTTCAGACAAGCCATGGCTGGTTGTAAGGTTTTTGTTAACCAGTTTCAATCTTGAGGTTAGGTAGATTATGAATAGTAAGCAATGGCTTAAATTTCGAGATATTATGTCAAATGGGCCTTGACTCTGGTGATTACATGATTGTGTGCGAAAATTGTTTAGTTTTAAGTTTTTTTCATCAAAATTTAATTGGAACGGTTGCTAGCTAGTGTCATACTAATAAGATTGTCTTCTCATTCCTCCAGGTCCCGGTGAATGTTATTGGTTGGGTGCTGCATACATATACTGTCGCTGTTACATGTTTGTTACGTGTCATAGAAGAAGATTATAGTTTATATAGTACGTGATTATATGTTTATGCCTCTATGTTGTCTTTGGGACCCGTGGAAGGCAAATATTCTTATATTATTATTGTGACTGCCACTCGGAGAGTAATAAGAATATCAGCATTTTTATCGAAATACCTAAAATCTATTCATTTCTTAAGGCAATCGAATCGAATCTTGCTCACGCCAACCTATGGTTGATGGGTCGATTCCAAGGCATAGAAGAGCCTACAATGTGAAAAGAGGAAGCTAATGGACTTTGTAAGTTGTCACACTCAGCATCCAATGCGTAATAAAATAGAATAGTGGTAATGGTATTGAATCCTCTGTAATTCTAAAATCTAAAGTGCATAAGTTAATAGCATTTTCAAGTCTTCAATAAGTAATCAAATCAGATTAAGAGAATCAGAAAATGGGGCCAATTGCAGCTCAAGTCTCATACGTATTGCAATGATTATGAATCACAAGGTAAGATACAAAATAAGAAAAAGAAAGACTAGAAAGAGAAGCTAGTGGCAACGAACTACTGTTTGGATTAGCCCATTAAAGAGAGATGACTTAGACAAACCCAATGCGATTATCTGGAAGAGAATAACAATGAACAGAAATCCTTTTATAGAATTTGAATTTGAAATTGATGTGATGCATACGAGTTTCTGATCTTGCATTTGCATCAAACAGATAGGTGGTTGGTCGTTGTGTAGTAACTGCATCAGCAGATAGGTGGTTGGTGGTTCTGCAGTTTGTGTACTTGTGTGCTATCATGTCTAGACTCTAGTACTTTTGCACAACGAAAGTGAAAAACTCACTCAGCGCTCTAATGACCAATCCGATCGTGTAGTCATACCAAAACGGTGGAAGAGTCTTGTCAAAGTATCAAATTCTCACTTTGCTTTCTCTACTGCAATATATTAAAGCGACAAAATCCATGTTCTCCCACGTAAAACAAGTTTTTCCTTTCCTTTTTTTTATTTTATTTTTAAATTCTAACCTCCTTTCAGATTTGATTTATACTAATACAATTTGCATCTACTAATAAACTATCAATTATCTATTTATTTCATTCATCTCTTATTTAATGGTTTGTAAATTAAATTCACAAAAAAATGAAGATATCTACTGTGTCATAGAGATTAAGATTAGAACAGAGACTGGGAAAAGACTCACAGCAGCAGCCCAGCTGTGGTTCATTAATGCTGGTAGGTGGAAAAGAGAATTGGAAATGTATATAAATAGCCAAGACTCCAAACTACAAAAAATAAAAAAACATAAGATAATTACTCTTAAAGACATGGCTTCCAAACCAGGAATAATGACTGACTGGCCATGGAAACCACTTGGGAGCTTCAAGGTATTTATTATAATTATATATAGAAATCGTAGTCTCTTGGTCTTTTGGCTATCATCATCCTGCATGCATGCATTGATCTCTCTTTGTATACTAACGATTTACATGGTGTATGCACGCAGTACGTGGTTTTGGCACCAACGATGGCTCATAGCATTTATTCATTAACAGTAAAAAGTGAGCAGGAGATGAGGGACCTCACCTCCTTCTACATATTACTTTTTATGCTATGGAGAATGCTTCACAACCAGATTTGGATAACCTTCTCTCGTTATATAACCGCCAAAGGCAATAACGTGATTATAGTGGACAAAGCTATTGAGTTCGACCAAGTTGATAGAGAAAGCAATTGGTCAGTAAGCCTGGTTAATAATCTTAGTTGTATATATTTTAATCTCAATTAGGGAATCGATATTGTCTCTGAAATGATAATTAGTTGACATATATAAACGTTTATTTGGCAGGGATGACCAGATTTTATTGAGTACAATAATGTTCTCCGTGATCCATATTACTCATGCAGGGGCTTCCCGTCCACCTCTTTGGAGGAGTGATGGCATATTAATCTCAATTCTAATTCACATGGGTCCAGTGGAGTTCCTCTACTATTGGTTTCACAGAGCCCTGCACCACCATTATCTCTACTCTCGCTACCATTCCCATCACCATTCCTCTATAGTAACCCAACCCATTACCTGTAAGAAATAATTAATCAATTTCAGAAATTTAAATGATATTTCTTTGATTTTAATTAGCAATACATACATATATATATATATATATATATATATATAATTATCTGCGCCCATTTAACGAATGATTTGCAGCTGTGATCCATCCATTTGGTGAGATGGTGGTATATTTCATGCTTTTTGCAATACCATTGTACACGACGGTGGTGACTGGAACAGTATCCTTGGCATCTGCATTTGGTTACTTGACTTACATTGATTTTATGAACAATATGGGCCACTGCAACTTCGAACTCATTCCAAAATGCCTCTTCGTCATCTTTCCACCTCTCAAGTATATCATGTATACACCCTCGTAAGTGTCAAATACAACAAATATATCATCAAACATTAATATGATCGATTGATAAATAAATAAATATTGATCATGAGATATGATTATATCATGGACAGATTCCACTCTCTCCATCACACACATTTCCGGACCAATTACTCGCTATTTATGCCAATCTACGATTACATGTATAGTACAGTGGACAAGTCTTCGGATTTTATCTATGAAATTTCACTCAAAAGGCGAGAAGATTCGGCTGATATTGTGCATCTCACCCACTTGACAACATTTGACTCTATCTATCACCTGCGCATAGGATTTGGTTCCTTGGCTTCAATGCCCCTTTCTTCCAAGTCCAATTGGTACTTGAGGCTGATTTGGCCTTTTACCTCTTGCTCTGTCCTCTTCACTTGGATATTTGGCCGGACTTTCATTTCGGACAGCCACACGTTTAAAAACCTCAAAGCACAGTCTTGGGTGGTACCAAGATACAATATGCAAGTAATCCATTTAATTGTATTTCTCTTATCATGATATGATATATATCCATGTGGACATAAATTAATTTTTCCTTATTATGTATTTTTCTAGTATTTCTTAAAATGGCAAAGAGTAAGAGAAGCAATCAACAAATTGATTGAAGAAGCCATAGGAGAAGCAGATAATAGAGGAGCTAAAGTACTGAGCTTAGGGCTTCTGAATCAGGCAAGTAAATTAATGATATAATTATTGAGATATTTAGTTTTAGTAACATGAATTTAATTGCAGGGTGAGAAAATAAACAGAAACGTGGAGTTGTATATACAGAGGAAGGCCCATCTAAATGTGAGGGTGGTAGATGGAAGCAGTCTTGCAGTGGGAGTCGTAGTTAACAGCATACCTAAAGGGACAACACAACTACTCCTTTGTTCCAAACTTTCTAAGATTGCTTACGCCTTGGCAATTGCTTTCTGCCAAAGAGGCATCCAGGTTGCCACGTTACACAAGGACGACTATGAGAAGCTCAACCTTCATTATAGTAACAATAATTCTAAAACCAAAACCAATTTCGTCCTTGCGAGACCACCTTGTGATCAGAAGGTAATCCAATCGAATTACTTAATTAATTATGCATGCTTGATTAGATGTATATATATATATTTTAAAAAAAAAAAAAATTGCAGATATGGGTTGTGGGAGATGGATTCACGGAGAGAGAACAATTGAAGGCACCAAAAGGAACATTATTCATTCCCTTCTCACAATTCCCTCCAAAAAGGCTCCGTAAAGATTGCTTTTATCACACTACACCAGCTATGATCGCTCCTCCGTCTCTCCACAACATACACTCCTGTGAGGTGAATATATATATATATATAAATTAAATATTAATGAGGTAAATATGTTCTTACATTTTGCAATATTTTTTATGTACAGAATTGGTTGGGTAGAAGGGTCATGAGTGCATGGCGTGTTGCTGGAATTATTCATGCTTTAGAAGAATGGAACGTGAATGAATGTGGTGATACCATGTTTTGCGTTAACAAAGTGTGGGAGGCTACTCTTCGCCATGGCTTTCGCCCTTTGTCAATCTCCTATGCTACCCCTTAATTAATTAATTCAAAGAGCGTAGATGCATGGTTCGTTTGGTCAAGACACTTGAGGTTGTTTAGGAAAATAATAGAGATATTATTTGGTTATTTTTATAAATGCCCCTATATTATAAATGTTAATTACATTATGAGCAGAGCAAAGGAAAGGAGAAACTCCAAACTGTTGTCAAATTGATGTTCATGAATAAGTAGAATGGGCATCCACAGAAATAGAGGATGTGGAAGTTGGTACAGCTGTGCTGCTTCTTCTTCAAATATAATGGGGATCATGCGTGGTTTCCACTTTGTGCTTATTGGGTGGTTGAACTTGAATCGGCGTACAACTTACTTCATTATCACGTCATTGCAATATTCACTCTCTACTTAAATCTTTTTATTTATTTTCATTAATTATCATAACAAACAAACGCAATCCCTGACCCTAATCAAACTATTACTATTATGAGTCTTTTATGTATAAATGAAACCGGCCTTAATATATTATATGTAAGCATTTATTGGATCCACATGTCGGCCTTACATAGTAGTTAACTCCATACTATTTTCTCAAATTTAAATCGTTAATTATACAAATGTGTATTATAGATGCTCCTCTATAAGAGGTCAAAATGACAATTCATTCCTTGGAGCCTACAATTACCATTTACGAATATAAAATTAACGCTTTCTGCCTTTGAAGCCATGTTTATTATTATTTGAGAATTGCTGCCTGGTTGGGTTCCACATTACGTATATATATATATATATTCATTCTTCCCTCCGTTGAGAGAGAAAGAGAAGAGTTTTTCTGGGTGTTAAACAATGATGATGGGATCAGTTGCATTGATGGAATTCATCTGCTGCTTCAGCTTCAAGCATATAACAATATTTGTGATGACGTTAATCATCTTCTTCATCTTGGGTATCCGCCTAGGCCTAGGCCTAGCAAAGCCTTTTCTTCCTGTGAGACTGCAACGCCACAAATACAACAACATTCCTCCTCCTATTAATAAGTCAGACTCTGAGGCTCCTTTTTGTGCTGTTTGCCTTGATGAGGTAAGCAATGGAGAGAAATTTTGTCAGTTGCCCAAATGCAACCATTGTTTCCATGTTGAATGCATCGACGCCTGGTTCCAGTCACGTTCTATCTCCACCTGTCCGCTTTGTAGAAACGAGGTGTCTCAGTCTCACCGAAGTCGACATCAACAACGTGGCCTCCTCTCTTGTTTTCAATCTTTTCTGCGGATTATCCTTAGAACAATGGATAATGTTCCTCTAAATTTTGAGACTACCTTCGTTGTCTATGGCCATGGATGAAAAATACACTTAGTCGATCAAGAGCCTGAGGTACGTACGTTAAGTAGTTTATATATTTATATATATATATACCCTCCTGTAACTACCGTAAGATTATTATGGATCGAAAGGCCGGCCGCGGCTAACAAGGCTTAATTAATTTCTTGGCTCTTATCTTAGGTACGTTAACTTGTTTAATAAATTAACCTTGAAAATTATATTTGAATGGAAAACGCTAGCTATAGTATGTATGAGTATTTGCAGTTAGATTAGGGCATTAGCTTGCTAGGCATTTGGA
>JANLJB010003219.1:0-15354 GCA_026212285.1 Bursera cuneata
CCCAGAAAATTACCACTGTTTTCTCAAAACTAACACTTACCCCCCAAATATTTGGGGGGTAAGTGTTAGTTTTTTAAAGATATTTGGGGATAAATATTAGTTTAATAAAAATATGGGGCTAAGTGTTTCTTCAAATTTAATTGGGGGGTTATTGTAATTTCCCCCTTTTCAGAGTGCGCTAATTCTGACCCACTATATTTTATTGAACGCACAAACACAATTGGGTAAAGCCATTGTCCAAGAGATTAAAATAAAGCGAAACAAAAATGAGCACGCCATGGAGCAGCGCATCATCGACTGAAATTTGAAGCACTGAACTCCACTGTCAAGTCCATCATGGTCTGTAGAAGCCATAAATCTTTGTTAATTAACTGATCTAATTGTAATGTAGACTTATCCATGGACTGTCGTCAGAATCCATTTTTCAATACATGTAAAAGTTGTATGGTTGGCAACATGTGATTAGTTACTTTATGGAATTGTTAAAATATTCGGATATGGAATGGGAGATACATAATGGCCTGCGCGACTGGAATCTAAGCCTATTAATGAAAACTGAATCATGTGCAAAGGCACTTGAAGCGTATCACCCCGTCAGGTGAGCTGATATGTATAGCATGTGAGATTTCGTTCCTGTTGGAGAGGAGGATTAGAAGGGATTAATATGGTTAAAGCGTTCAGAAGCAGACAAGCATATGCATCTTTCGTTGAGTTGATATATATATATATGGATTAGGTTCATATATACAAGTAGTTCTAAGCTACCAAAGATTATGATCGCATTAACACAAATTAAGCTAGGTTTTCTTTTTGATGAAGATTCTTGATGTAGCATACGTTGTGCACCGCAGAATCAAAGATTAAATCCCTTCTAATCCAAAGATTAAATCATATTTGGTAAGATTTAAATTTCATCATAAAGTAGTTGGTCTATTAGGTTCATCTTTATGTGCTAATGTATACGTTGTGCACCGCAGGATCAAGGGCAAACGTGCGCCGTTCTTATCGCATCATTACCCAAAGCCAGGAAATGAGTAAGTCTACAAGGCCCCAAAACTACAAGGCATAGCAGCAACATGGATCGCATGTGAGTCGACCTGCTTGGACCACGGTGGTGGAGATAGCTGAGAAAAACAAGGCGTAGATAACTGACGTACTTCTTCGTGCTATCTTTCATGTTATCGTTCAAATTTTAGCTTTTCTTCAATAAGTTGAGAGCTCCGGACTTCTACGCAGAGCCCAACCGCAACCTGAAAAGGCCCGATCTAGCTATTAGCCTATTAGCAGTATGAGTTCGGCTCATCTGGCCCATAAAGAAAAAGGAAGAAATTAAAGGAATCTATGAGATACTTGAATACACTGAAATAAAATACAGCTTTCAAATAATGTAATAAACATTTGATGGAAACGAAGTGACAGCTCCTTAAGTTTTTATCTGTTTATTATTCGAATTATTTAATAATAAAGTGAAAAATAAATTAAAAACCTTACGTGTCACGTGTTAAAAGTTAAAGAAATAAAAACAAGGATATACAATGCGCATTTTTAACAAACAATTATTATAATTTGTCATTATTAATTGACCCAACTACCTCACCCGTCCATGGTCTATATTATATTATAATTATTGTCGATGATAGCCACAGCCGACACCGACAGCCTTTGGTTTTATTATTTATCTCCCAGAAGATTCTTATCCAGATCAATATTAAATTCTGGGAATTATGTTTTTTTAATAAAAAATAAAACAAAAATAAAAGCATGAAACCAACCGAGAACAAGCTGAGTCATTCCGGAACTCATTTTAACAAAATATGAGAATAGAGGGCATGGCAATATTGCATTGCTCGGTCTCGGTCTCGGCCTCGGCCTCGGCCTCAGCGGGGTTGAAGCAGTCAAAGTCAATCAAGGCCAGCTTGATGTTAGGAGCTTGTCAGGGCCTGACGTGAGACTTTACGTTTCATCCGCATTGCTAGTTACAGATTCTGGAGGAGACCAAAATAATTCAAAAATGACAAAATCAATTATCTTGTTACCACATAACTTTAGACTTTTCTGGTCTTTTTCTTGGAAAATGGTTCAGGAATTTTCCTTGTTGATGCCGTCCTCCCTCCCCCACTAGGCCACTTACTAGGATTTTTTTAAGGATTAGAGCATTCTAGAAAAGCTTTAAAGGAGCTCGTTTCTCTTCTTTCCAAGTTTATAAATAAATCGCTGCGAGGTCTGCTTTCAGAGCCGTCCATCTGTAACCCTTTAGGTCTATTTATCGTTCACCTTTGCAATTGCGTTTCATCTCATCCCATTACAGCAATCATGGCACCCTTGAAACTCCACGGAAGTGTTTTCTCAACCGCTACAATGCGTGTTACCGCCTGCCTCTATGAGAAAGGGCTCGAATTCGAGTTTGTTCCCGTGGACATGAAAGCTGGTGAACACAAATCCGAGAAATTCCTTGCCCTCAATGTAAGTATGCCGCGCTAGTTAGTTATAAAATTGTACAATAAATTAACCTCAATCCATTTGCAATTTTCTTGAATCTAATCAAAGCTTTGTCTGATTGATTCAGCCATTTGGTCAAGTTCCAGCTTTTGAAGATGGAGAGGAGAAGCTCTTCGGTAAAGTTTATTAGAAATCGATTATTTCTTTTACATACTGAGAGTAATTGTATTGATATGACTAGGGCCTAGACTGCCTAGTGATATTTACTGTGTTCAATTTTTGGTATGTATGCAGAATCAAGGGCAATTACCGAATACGTCGCACAAACTTATGCTGACAAGGGAACTGGGTTAACATGCCCAGGCAAGCCCATGGCCAATTTATTGGTGTGGAAGGAGGTGGAAGCCCACCAATTCGACCCTGTAGCATCAAAATTGAACTGGGAACTCGTATTTAAGCCAATGTTTGGCATGACTACTGATGCAGCTGTTGTCGAAGAGAATAAAGCCAAGTTGGCCAAGGTTTTAGATGTCTACGAGGCTCGATTGGCTCAGTCCAAGTACTTGGCATGTGACTGCTTCACCTTGGCAGATATGCATCACCTCCCTAATTTACATTACTTGATGGGAACGCCAGTCAAGGAGTTGTTTGATTCACGCCCCAAAGTTTGTGCTTGGGTAGCAAACATCCAATCTAGGCCAGCTTGGGCTAAGGTTGCTGCCATGCTGAAACAATAAACATCTAGCCGCTAACTAGTAACCACTAATGGACTATCGCTTGTAGTCCATACTATGCAGTCAGAGTGTTTAAGGTTTTTACTTTGCTTTTCTTGTCACTGTTTTCGTGTTTGGACGGTAGGGTATTATAAGGGCTCAACATTGAAGTTGAGGCTTGAAATGTGTGTTGTATCTTTTTTCTGTGGGAATAAATTGTCTTGAGCTCTGCGATACAGGGTATCTAGAGTTGCATGATTTTACATTCAGAGAATAAAAATAAGTTCATTAAAATGTAATTAAACGATCAAAAGCTCCTGTCTTTCGTTTGAACGGCTATCTGCCCTATTTGGTAACAGAGAAGTGAAACCGTATCTTAACCATTTGAAGCTTAGAAAATTATTCTGCCTTGAGGGCATTCCAATTCGGAGCATTGCTATTGAGGGTTGAACATCAAGCAGGCTTATTGAATTGACAGTGAAATAGATATTTTCCGTTGCTTCTCTCCAGGCAGCTTTTCCCTGGAAAGTATGATTTGATTATGCGATTTGATATGATCGCTCTCTCTAAACACAATCTGTAAGGAGTAGCCTACAGAACATATTATCCCAAAGCAAACATCCTGCCGGTTATGTTATTATTGTTGAAATGATTGACTCTTTATTATGAGCATAACAACATGAACAACTCTTCTGGATCGATCTTTCTTAAACTCGAAATATGCAATGGGATTTGACATGTTAATAGTTTATTCTTTCATAGACATGTTCCACCGCTCAGATTCTACAAAACTACAAACTTCAGCCCCCTTCTTCTTCATCAATTATTAAGAAGCAAGACTTAGTGATTTGCCATTTACTGCTAATATTTATTAACGATGCCCTGCAGTTCAGATTATGCAAAATTGCGAAAACGCATTTTTCACAGGAAACAATTAAAATAATTTTTCAGCTTACTCTAGATTCAGGAAGCATAAATAACCAATTATCGGTATTGGAAATATCTTAAATCAGTATCTGAAAACGAGGAATACCTTTTTCTAATAATGAAACTCANGAATGCTGATAGCGGCTAAAAGGTTGAAGTGGGCTTCTCACTCCAAAATATAAAATTTAATCTTGATTTCCCGTAGACAGTGAAAAAGAACTGATTTTAGTACGATGAGTGGCATATACTGGTAGCGGAGAAAGCAAAAATAGAACTATTCTATAACATGTGTAGGTCTAATGATCACCCTTAATTGAACCCAATAAAATTATNAAAAACACCTCCACCGAAAGAAAGATGATTATTTTCTCTCTACATGGAGACCAAACTAGAAGTATCACAATAATAGTTCATAAACAAGTTCCTGGGATCCTGTTTCTAAAGAACTACAACCTAGATCCTTCTTCATTCCCCTTTCTTTCATCAATTCCCTGACTTCTTCAACATCATTCCATCTTCCCATCTCTGCATACAAATTAGATAACATAACATAATAACCACTGTTATCCGGCTCCATTTCCAAGAGCTTCTTGCTGACAAACTCACTCAGTTCCAGGTTTCCCTGATGTCTGCAACCAGCAAGCAACGATCCCCACATAGACTTAGTAGGCACAAAAGGCATTTCTGTTATTAACTTTAAAGCATCTTCAAGCAAACCAGCTCGCGCAAATAGATCAATCATGCATGCATAATGATTTACACCAGGTGAAAAACCGTACTTCCCACCAATCAATGAACTAAAAATCTCTTGGCCAACATTTACCAGGCCTGAGTGGCTACAAGCACAAAGCACACCAACCAATGTTATTTCATCAGCCTTAACCCCTTCCTGCTCCATTTTATTAAACCACCAAACTGCCTCCTCTCCACTTTTAACAAGAGCAAGCCCTTTAATTACCGCATTCCACGTAAAAACATTCTTCTCTTTCATGCTGAGGAAAACTCTTAACCCTTCTTCAATCCTCCCACATTTTCCATACATATGAACCAATGCAGTCCCCAAAATCACATCTAATTCCCAACCTCTCCTCCTTATAAACTCATGTATCCACACACCCATTTCAGTGGCACCAAAATTGGCGCATGCAGCCAATGCATTCACCATTGTAACACGATTAGGCTCCACACCTGCGTATTGCATCCGCTCAAAAGCAATCAGCGCATCATCATACTTTCTAACACTCCTATACCCCATAATTAACACAGTCCACGACACAACATCTCTTTGAGACATTTCATCAAACAAATTTCGACACATGCCCATGTCACCACAGGAAGCATAGACATTCAATAACGAATTTTGGACATATATATCATTAACATGACCGAATTTTACTACATGGGTATGTATAATTTGCCCTTCTTTAAACTCCTTAAAATCAGACACAGACTTGAGCACAAAAGGGAAGGTATAGTTATTAGGCAAAATAGAGTTTTTGAGCATTTGGGAGTATATAGAATACGGAATGGAAGGGGTTTGGGAGTGAGAAAACGCTTTAATGAGGGAGTTGCAAGTGAATACATGGGGTTTATGGAGTTCGTTGAAGAGGAGATGGGCTGTGTTTAAGAGGTTTAAAGATTGGCAAGCAGTTATAAAGTGGGAAGCGATGGTTGTGTTATACTGAAAGTTTTGGAGGATTAGTTGAGCTAGGATTTGGTGAATCTGAGTAGGGGAAGTAGAGTTGTGTAAGAAATAGATGATCCTGTTTGCTATGCTGTTAAGCTGTTGAAAAACAATCATGGGAGGGACGCAGGGCGTTCAAATTTCAAGAGTTTGAACTGTTATGACTACCGTTTGATCCCGAGATGTTACATAAGTAGAATTCAAGCAGCAACTAGCAAGCGGGGAATGGTGATGTCCAAAAGACCAAATAAATTGAAAACCTATTTGGGTGCGCATCCGGGGAATCGAACCCCGGTCAGTACCGTGGGAGGGTACTATGATACCACTACACCAGATGCGCTTGTTGCCTTCCTAGGTACGTAATACTACCCTAAAGGAAATTCAGATGTTCACGCTGCTACTCACATGCGTCGCTGCCTACAAACGTGGCTTGGAGCAAACGAGAGATTAACGAGGAGAGGGGAAAAATGAGAATAGTAGGCCTGACAGGAGGAATCGCATCTGGCAAGAGTACCTTCTCCAATCTTTTCAAGGCCAATGACATACCCGTCGTAGACGCTGACGTCGTCGCTCGTGTAATTTATTTTCCTTCTCACATTCAGTTCCACTATTCAAACACACATGGTGCAGCTAGTTTGAGTTTTAAGTTATTTTCGTGTGTTTAATTAGACACAAGATTTGAATCAGAGTTCGGTTGCTCTTTATTTATACTGCTAGAATACTGTAATTTCAATTACAGAACATAATTTAGAGATGAAAAAGGGGAAGATTCAATATACTGTGATTTGTTTGCAGGATGTATTAAAGAAAGGCACCGGTGGGTGGAAAAAGGCTGTTGCAACTTTCGGAGAGGAGATTTTATTGCCTAACGGAGAAGTGGATAGGCCGAAACTTGGCCAAATTGTATTCTCTGATCCTGCCAAGCGCCAACTTCTTAACCGGTATGCATTCTCAAGGCTGCTCTTTGATTTTGAATTGAGATAATTGGAATTCATAATACCATGCATGATCTTAGTCTTTGGGATTACTACGGTTCTTTGCCTAAAAAGATGGAAATCTTGTGATTATAGTTGTATAAGGGATTCGTTGTAAATGGGTTTTTTTTTTTTTTTTTTTTTTTTTTAATTTAATTTTTGNTTTAAATTGTTTTTTTTTTTTTTTTTTTTTTTTTTAAATTTAATTTTTTGGCTTTGAAATGTAAATTGTGGATTGCCTCGTTGTTGAAAAACTAGTGCTTCAGCGGTAGGAATTTTGTTGGCAAAATTGCAAAAAATTGAATTCTTATTTACCAGAATAATAAGACAGCAATTTTTTGTGGCAAAATTTCTTACTGATCATGAATTCATACCCTTGAATTTCTACTGCTTTCAATTTTGACTTGTGCAGGTGAGATCAGATTACCATATTTATACTGAGAGATGTTATACAATTGTCTCTATCTACTTTGAATTAGCCTCAGTATTCTTAGTATTGTATTATCAGGAATTCAGTTTGTATCTCTTTTGTAGGATACTTGCTCCTTACATCTCCTCCGGTATCTTTTTGAAAGTTTTGAAGCTCTGGATAAAGGGTTATAAGGTAATCGTTCTTGACATACCATTGTTGTTTGAGGCGAAAATGGATAAGTGGACAAAGCCCATCATTGTAGTTTGGGTCGATCCTGAAACACAGCTTCAGCGACTTATGGCAAGAGACAGTACAAGTGAGGAGGATGCCAGAAATAGGATAAACGCTCAGATGCCACTGGATATAAAAAGGACAAAGGCAGATATAGTGATTGACAACACTGGATCACTTGATGACCTGAATGAACAGTTCCGAAAAGTATTGTTCCAGGTCACAAGACCCTTGACTTGGAATGAATTCTGGCTTTCCAGACAGGGAGCCCTGTCAGCTCTTGTTTCTGTTATAGTTGGTGTTCTTATATGCAGACAAGTCTTATAGTAATAGTTTATAGCTATTTATGAGTATCTAAAACATAAGTGCTCCACATGTTCCTGTGTCTTTAATCTGAACCTGTGTGATTTATTCCAGCTGGTTTTATCAGTCATTTGGGATTGATTTTGGATTGTTCAAAAGTGCTTCATTTTAAGTTTAATTTATGTTTCACTGATTCTTTTTTAGGATTCCTAGTTATATGCCTTCGGTTTAGATTCCTTTATAATCCCACGGAAGGAACTGAGTATGAGGAAGAACCCATGAGCAACGTATCGACAACTCTCTCTCTATGTTTGGTTCTGATGACATATTTACTTTTATTACAAGCATAGATTTTTAAGTTAGCTCAACTTTTACTAGAATAACTTCATTGAGATACTCTGTTTTGGATTTTTATTTATATAGTTCATTGGTATGCCTATATATACCATCTGCAGGAAGGCCATTTTGTCAAGTTAAACTTATCTACTTATGTGCTTGAATGACAGCTGTATGTCCAGCTGCAGCTCCAGTTGGTTATGTCCAAGTTAAATTTCATTTAAATTCTCAGATTTTAGACGTTTTCCTTAATCATTGAAAAGTACAGGGATTGTTCCAAATCGAAGTGAGCTAAGCAATGTCTGTACTGCATTAAAACTACGGCTGGATTAGATTTTGCTGATTTTTTTTTTAAGATGTGGATGACTGTCTCGGATTTTTTTATCATTACAATGAACATAAAGCTATATCTATTTCAAGTGGTAAATGTTGTCACGTCTCATTTTCGCCTTGAAAGCTTGTCCAGAACCATTGGTTAACGTAAAGTGGGAGATAGGTTAGATCCATTAGTGCTAACTTTTTGTTTCCTTTCTCGTTTGGTTGATAATGTTCATTGTCATCTATAGTCTATCCTGCTTTTGCCTTATGGAGGCTTCCTCCTGGAAAGCATTAACAGATAACTTCTAGCTAGTAGTTGCTGCTCGCTTCGTTCAAAAAGCTGTTTTGTCATGCATCGGCCAGCATTTGGTGGCTATAATATTATATCGCAAGGATGTGTTTATTAATTCAACAATCTTTTAGCAACATTTCTGCTAAAAGGAGTTATCTATTTATATGTCTGATCCAAATGACAGAATTTACCTTCTCTGAAGTTGGCTTTTGACTTTTTTGTTGCATTATACAGAAAAGCTTTTCATAAATTCCTATTGACTTTAATACAACTTGAATTAAGCGCAGGCAAAGTAGAAGGCACGTTTTGGATTTGCATGATGCCCCTGGGACTCTGCTCAGAGCTGCATTATGTTGATCTGCAATTTCTCTGGACCAGCTGGCTATAGTAATGATCACATTTTAGCTAGATGCAAGCCTGGTCCATAACTTATATGGAGTTAATAGCCCATGAACTGCTTGTTTGTTAGAGAAAACAACCATTACTGTGGGAGAAAAATAACATTAGGATCCTAATTGTAAGTTCTGGGATTTGAATTTTATATTAGAAGTGTGAGTTTTTTGTGTGAGATTTATAAGGCATTGGACTCTCCCACTTCAATAGTTAGTTTTTGAGGTATGGTTCTCTCAAGGTTCTTATCAATTAGTAGCAGTGTTCGTCCAGGACTACTGCACAGTCAGTCTGCGTGTGAGTCGGGGCTGCAGAGTGGAGTGTTAGAAGGTATGAGACTTGAATCCTACATTGGAAATGTGGACTTCTTATAGGATTTATAAAGCTTTGGACTCTCCTATTTTAATAACTAGCTTTTGAAATTTAATTATCCTAAATTCTTATCAATTATATGTAACTCCCTACAAGGATTTATGTCACATACCAAAATAATAGCCTTTTGTCAATGAGATCAGAGGCCATCTCGTTATCTGCTGTAGCTTTCATTACGCTTCATTTCATTCTTGTTCTTCAAATATATAAGTTGATTGCCCCTGGTGCTCAAGTTCAACAACAATATACCCCCAGTTGGGTGCTAACATTATTACTTGGAAACGTCAATTACTACTAAAGTTTTCTCGAGGAAATCATTTTCATTTATGTGTAACAATTAATATTGTCAAAGATGCAGAGGTGTGGTGCAACCGTGCCAGTGCCACAAATATAATGCTTGGTAAACTTTTCACTCGATCAATAATTTCGAATGCGAATTGAATGGTTAGAGTATTAAATTTATGAGCGAATTTGGTGGATTGAATTGAGGTGACAAGTAGATGGGTGGCTTGATTCGGTGGAGGTAGGGCATTTGAATGCTGTAGTTCTGTACTCGGGCCAACCTGAAAATTTGCACTGCCCAAGAAATATGCCCAATATTGCAATCAAAGCGAGGAGCATCAGTGAAAACAGAGAAAGCTTTGGTTGGGGAATTAAAATGAGATTTAGAGGAGGAGTCTTGTCATAATATCTGTGCCTTTTCCAATATCAAAAGGGCAATTTTTACCCTGCAAGGACTAAATTTTTTGTTTGTTTGCCAAGCGAGAGTTCTGAAGCTCATCAGAAATGAAGAAGAACTGCAAAAGCAATAGCACGAATTTGCCTGAGTCACTGTTTTAACACGTACGATTCCCTGCCCCAGTGCCAAATTATTATTGTTAATGGTGGGACAAACACAACCCCTTTAGCGGGAGGCTTTAGGGCACCTGACCCAGAGAATACAAAAGTAAATAAGTAATCAGCCTGTCTATTTAAAGAAATGTTTGATTTTCTATGCATAAGCATAATTGCTATGAATATTATTTTTGTTCGATGTGCTAGATCATATTCAATAAATTTAATATTTTTACTGCCTACTCTAGTCTAGTCATAATCTAAGTACCCACATTAACTTCCAGAAGGAAAATTTACCTATTTCTCTAAATATAAAACCAAAAATATGTAGGATCGTGTTTCAATGATAGTAAAAAGTGAGCCACCCTTAACACATTCAGTGAACCAATAGAGGATGAACTATTACGAAATGACAACACTAGGAAAGTGAAGTACTTACTACTTGTTTGATTTGAGCAGATAGATAAAGATAATAAAATAAACTTTACATATATAAAATTGTAATACAACACTGCCGAATAAAAATTATCTTAGTTTTTTACTTTATTGATCAATTTTATTATATATTTTTCGTCAATTAAATACCCTTAAATTGTAATCATTTTGTTAATTAACTCCCATGCAACCTGTAAAGCATAAAGATGACGTGGCATGCGCACCAAAGCCTTACTAGTTGGTTTTGCTTCAACTTTTTTTTGTTTGTTTTTAGTAGCCCATTCCTCTTTAGTTTTGAACCGCACTGCTCTCAAACTCACGGCTTCCATTTTTCTTCCTCTTCAAGAGTTCTCTCTCTCACTGAAATGGCGACAAAACCAACGGAAGAGACTCCGCAAACATTGAAATACCAGGTGAGTAGAGTCTTCTTCATCATGCTCTTCTTTTTCCGTATTCACTTCTCAAAACATGTACGCTTAATTATTTACTCAATCTCCGATGTTCTGCAGACATGGGTCTTGAGAGTTTCTATCCACTGCGAAGGCTGCAAGAAGAAGGTCATCAAAGTTCTTAAAGGCATTGATGGTATTACATAATTGCAGCTACTACTAGCTACTACTCTCTTTATAATGTTCATGTATATATATTTGTGATGTTAATCGTTAAATTTCAGTGTATAATTCGCTGCAGTTTACTCCATAAATTTTTCATATATCGTTCAGGTGTCTATACCACCGTTGTAGATTCACAGCAGCATAAGGTTACAGTGACTGGCAACGTTGAAGCAGAGACTCTCATCAAGAAGCTTTTGAAATCAGGAAAACACGCCGAGCTCTGGCCGGAAAAACCAGCTGAAAAGAAGGACAAAAAACTTGGAAAGACAAAGAGCGATGACAAACAAAAGGAAGCTAAAGATGGCGAAGAAGTTGCTGATGATGACGAAGAAAATACAGCAGAAAAGCCTGAAAACGGTGCTGCCAGTGAAAACCCACCTGAGCTCGATATGAAAGGTGGTGAAAACGAGAAGCCAGGTGGCAGTAACGGTACTGGAGGCAAAAAGAAGAAGAAGAAGAAAGGAAAAAATGGTAATTCTGCTAATGGCGTCGGTGAAAATGTTGGTCATGATGCAGCTGCAGGCACAGGTTCTCCCTCTCCCATGGATACTCAGCCTTCTCCAGACCCGATTCCATCAATGCCTCCGACGAATCTCTATCTGCCACATCACCAAGAATACTCTTATCCACCACCTCCTATGTATTATGCACCTTCGATGTACGAAGTAAGACACAATACAGCATATCCAAGTGCGAGGACATCGTATTATGCTCCTGCCATGCAGGCTTACTCGTACTCTCAACCAGGGAGTTACTATCATCATGATGATGACGATCAGGGAGCCGTATGCTCAATTATGTGACATGATATTGAGCAATATGCAACGAGCCTGGGCATAAACATATTAATTAAATATAAATAGTATAAATGTATTGGCCGTAACCGGAGGGAGGGAGGCATTAATTTTGTAAGATGCAAAAAAAAATTATGAGAAGTTACTAGAAAACTAAGGAGAAATAAGGTCTGTTGTGCGTTTTGGAGGGGACTTCAATAGGTTATCTTTAATTATTTAGGTTGTTTTAAGTGGTTAAGTCGGAGTTTGCTTAAGCAGGTCAATAGCCTTGTATGCTGATCTTATGTAAGGTTCTGGTTGTTTTGTAGGTCCTGAAAATCTCCCTTTTCCTCTCTCTGATGTGTAAAGCAAGGCTGTATATTTGTTTATGTTGGCCCCTCTCTCTCATATCTAGTATGCAAATATGCCATATACATATAACTAGAAGGGTGCATTAGTATCTACAGCTGCATCAAATGTGGGCGATCCTTGTCAATTATTATGTTGCCATTTCCTTCGGTGAATGCTTAAAGTCATCTTTTAGAAAGCAATCTCTTTGCTTGGTTAAAACATCTCTGTACGTAGATGTCTTTTGCTTTCAATGCGATGATACACATAGTTGGGTTCCCACTTTCATCAATAGAAAGCTAGTTTGGTGCGGTTGTTTCATCTTTTTCTTTCTCTTTTAGGTCTCCACAGTGGCCAGGGGGACCAGTGCCTGAGAAATTCTATCCCCAATCACTGTATTAGTTTTTGTTTTTGTTGTTTCAAGGATATTTTTGGTTACCAGTCATCCAGGAGCTCAATGTTTTGTTGCTTCATTGAACTTCTCTTTGATGACAATCAATAACTGATAATCAAATATAATGCCAATAACCATCTCTTGCCTTTCTGGAGCAGATCTTCCATGCCAATCCCATCCACAAACTTTTAACTTTTATACAGAGATAGAATATTCACAATGGATTATACTTCCTTTCAGGTTTTCAAAAAGAACGCATATACTTATCTTATTTCAATTATATTCCAGAAGCTCCATCCTCATCAACTCATTATATACACACCAATGTCTGTCGTACAACACGCGCGTCCACTTACATATGCACTTCAATAATTCATCTATTTTCAGATTCTGGAAAGCTCTATCTATGGTTTTGATTTTGCGAGTACTGGTCAAAGACAAAGAGGAAGATCATTGATTATACTACCACCTAAATATAATCATTTGGAGCATACAGAAATCTTATCGCCGAACTTTTGTTCCGATTAACTATTGCAATAATAATAAAACAATTTGGTGTAAAAGTTTCCTTTCGTTTCTTTAGATGCAAAAGAGAGATTGATATTCAGCTCTTGGGGCCCTCTTGCTGTGAAATTATTTGGACAATCTAGAAAAAACATGCAAACTCTTTGTCTCTACCAGTAGCAATAATCTGGCCAATGAGCAAGAATTCTCTCATTTAAGTTATAATATAATCAAGGAGTTCAACTGATGAATAGTTCAAAACACTTTGAAAATAAACCTTTAATGAAATGTCATTTAGAAGGAGACCTTGTTTGCTTCTGCTGATGAGATGAAGAAAACCAAAAATGTACTATGGGTTGCTGTATACTTCTGAAGTTAAGAGCTTACCATTAAGAAAGATCTAGACCATAAATATAATTGGTTTTGTTTTGTTATTATTATTTCCTCTTCTTTATCAAATATCAATGAGATAAATAGGGAGAAGACAACTAAATGGGTTCAATCGAAAGTAACAATATGTACAAAGATATTGTGAGATCTGTGATGTAAAAGAAAAATGTACAAAGACAGTAATGTTGAACTATTCATAATGAAGGAAAATGTTGAAAAAGAGAATCTCCCAGTCCAAAAGCGTATGCAATTCTTGATATGTTCGGCTTGTGACCGACCAAACAACTCTCTTTTTCTAATTTTTATTTGTATACAAGTTCCTCACTTAGACATATGTATATGCTGAAGTTGACATATATACAAGTATATATATATATATAACGCCAGTACCTAAAGTTTGATGATCGACTAATCTGGTTTGGTTAACTTCTACATAAGATTTGATTAGTTAATAAACCTCGTGTGGCTAGCCAGGTATATATTTTGCCTAATTATCAAATAGATTAACGCAGATCTGTCATACAAAAGCAAAATAATGAAGGGTTTTACACTCTCACAATAGCAAAAAGAGAACGAAATACATGTTGCAGAAAAGAATCAGTGACTATCTTTTTGGAAAGTAAAAACAATAAGTGTCTTATGTGCAATTATTACGAAAGTTGGTGGAAAATAAAGATGATAGCCCAACAATATTTTCATCCGACAATGATTGTACGTCAACAACATTAACATATAAATAATGGCCATCAACACCAACAACTGAGTTTAAGATGGCAACCAATCTCTTCACTCTTTTTTTCTGTAGCCCTGTAGGTAACATTTTATGTCAAGCACCATTCCCCTTCACCATTCACGGTGGTCCCTCTGTAAAAAGTTGTTTTCAAATAATTCAGTGCCACATACCCAATTAGATTGCCTTTTTTTCCTCTATGGCTTAAACAACATTGAGATTTGAGCTTGTATATGTGGAGAGACTTTGGTGGTAACAGCACCAATTGTGGCATGTTATATGGGCGTCATCTCAGTGCATATGACTAACAAGTACTTTATGATTTGTGTGCTACAGTGCCGATACTGTACTTTGTATTTTTTTTCATTTATGCGATGGCGGAATGGAGGGTCACTGGGCTTTATCTCCCTTTCGTTGGGCTTTTGATGGGTAAGCCTCCGCGAGATAAAATTAAATCGAAACTCAATGGGCTGCTCTTAACCTGCGAAATTCTGAAGCATCTCTGAACAGTCATAGTGGCATGAAATTTGGGAAACCTTTATATATTCAATTTCCAGAGTCATGATGTGACGAGAGACATTGAAATTGAAATGGCGACCATTCAAGTTCGCAAGAGTCAGTTACAAGTTTTTGTGATTCTTATCAGCCATATTCGTCGTCATTTTCAAGGTGCCCTCCTGCCCACCTCGCTATAACACATGGGGAAATTTCTTTAAGCCCCCAATTACATTCGTCGAAAACATATAGCCCCATAGTTATATTAAACTAACATTAACCCCCCAAATATATAACAGACGTTAAATAAATTTGATTAAAAAAGGTTAGAAAAGTAATTACAGCCCTCTCACGTTTATCAATCCCCATAATTATATCAAACTAACATAACAGAAAATTTGCCAGGAGCACAGCGCGTCCCAGTTGCAGGCGGAGGAAACGGCGGC
>JANLJB010003220.1:4027-40421 GCA_026212285.1 Bursera cuneata
ATTTATAGACTTTTATAGACATTGATAGACTTTTTTTAACAAGAGATTGATAAACTTTCATGGACTTCAAACAATATAATATACATTTCATAAATAAATAAATAAATTTATAAATAATCCTAATTACATAACTAGATAACTGAAATACCAATTTAAAAAAAAATATTTCAATATTCATTAACGTATTTGGTAACAACAAATATCTACTATTCATTATTATTAATATGGTAAATATTATTCCACATATCAATAGCTATAGTAGCCATCTATTCATTAGCATTCTCTCTTTGTTGTTCTTGAGTCTAAAAAATTGGATCAAAATTGTCTTTTTGAATATCTAGTACTGATATAGGTGATGAAGCTGCATTATCTTCTTCAATTGAAAATTCATTTGAACAACATTCCCAAGCTTAGGGGAGGTAAAGAATCCTTTACGTATAATTTATTTAAAAAATAAAATTTTTATTTGTTACCACATAAAGATTAAAAGAAAACATTACAGTCAATATACTTACCTTTCAACATTACTTTAAAGAAGCTTCTTGGATCTTTATTAGTAGGCTTAGAGGCAGGCTATCAAGGTTAAAAAGAAGAAAATTAATAACAGGATCTTGTAATATGTCTTATTAAGAAAATAATAGAGCAATTGTACTTCCTTTTAAATTAGTTTCTTGTAAAAATTATATCAGTTCTTTGGTATTTGAGAAGGAGTAATGTCACAGGTAGGTGAGTTTGTTGAAAGAGCTTTTCTAGAAGCAATAGAAAGAGAGTTATTTCAACTAGTTAAAGCTGCGATTATCAAAGTATATATATTCAAGACCAAATTGAATTAGTTACAATCTACTTTATAGTTTGTAACTCTGACTGTCAATGAAATAGATAAGCTAAATAGAGAATTGGATCTGCAACATGAAACAAAAAGGTTGAAAGAGATATTTGATCAAGGCAAGCAGTTTGTGCAAAACTGTTTAATAGTGGAGCAATGGCAGTTGTAGAAAATAAACTAATATGTTAAAAAAACTCCAGGAACTGGATCGCTTAATTGTTCTGTTATTTCTAGTGGATATGCAAGAGACGGCAAAGTTCTTCGGTTGGGAATGGAAGAAGTGAAGAGAGTTGGCAAAGAAAATAAGGGGGAATTGAGAGAAATAAATGAAACTTGAAAGCATTTCAAAGTCATAGTAAATAGTAAGAAAGAAATTATGAAGTCTATTATTTATATCTTCCATTAAAAAGTTTACAAAAGTCTTCATATAAAAAAGTTTATAAAAGTTATTAACTTTTTGAATACTTTATAACTTTCATATACTTTAAAAAAGCATTGATTGAATACCGCAAGACTTTTATATACTTTTTAAAAGTCTTTAAAAATCTATATTGAATATCTCATGATTTTTACAAAGTATTTAAAAGTCTACAAAAGTCTTAATTAAATATACCTAAACTTTTAAATTTTATAAAAATCTTTAAAAATCATTAAAAATCTTAATTAAATACACCCCCTAAATTCTAAACAATACAAAAATCAAATTATAAGTGATAAACTTATAAGGAGCGTGTATATTTTAAAAAAAAATAATATTATTAATTTATACGTAAAATATTTTAAAAAATTAATTAAGTATTTCGATCATTGTCGAGGATGATGGTCAACCTTGTACAATGAGCTACGGGTTTAGTATTGTGGTGTATGCAGTGCAGGTACCATATCATGATCCACAAACTTAATCTAAGCATCGCCACACCATTTTAGCACCTTCACGATTCGTGAATCCTCATGGCCAGTACGTTGTATCTGGGAGTTGCAATAGCAGATTCAACGTGTTCGTACAAGGGTATTGTGTAACTTTTTTCATTTCCTTACCCATCACGCAAAAATCTCCCAAAACCCAGAGCACAAGTTTGGCACAAGTGCTTATTCCAAACTCGTGAATTCATTTTTGAAGCCTCATATGATTGTCGCTCTATGGCCCGCTATTTCGCTCAATGTCGTGACACTCAGGTTCTTTTTTCACGTTACCAGATCTGCTTCCTACATTTTTACATTCTATTCATTGCTATTAAACCCGTTCTAGACATTTAGATACGCTAAGCTGTGTATTATAGCTAGTTTATTGAGGTAATTCGATGAAAATGGAGGTCTCTACTGGTACTTCTCCTAGAATTAGATTGGATCACTTGAAAATGGGGGGATCTGAAGAGACCCATTTGCATAATATTGAGTTGGAATCATCTAATTATGGTAATGCTCCCGCTGATCACCAGTTTCGTTCCAGGAATGCGTTAGAGATCTTGAGAGAAACTGTTAGGATTCTCCGGTACAATTGTTCCGCTTTTATGGTTATTGCTGCGATGTTGATTTGTCCACTGTCTGCGGTTGTTTTATCAAATGTGTTAGTTGATCAAACCCTTGTGAAGAAACTCACTACGATGCTCTTGGTTGTTGCAAGAGCTAGTGGTCTCTCCTTGAGACCTTTAATCAAACAGTTGTGTCACAGATTATCAGAAATGGCTGTTTCCTCGGCAATGTGCTTTCCTTTGTTCATTACACTGTCATTGTTATCAAAAGCTACGGTTGTTTACTCTGTGGATTGTACTTATTCAAGGAAAAAGGTTGATTCTTCAAAGTTTCTCGCAATATTTCGCAAAATTTGGAAGCGACTTGTGTCAACGTATTTGTGGGTGTGTATGGTGATTGCTGGCTGCCTCATGTCATTTTTTGTGCTTCTTGTCGCTGTGTGTAGTTCAATTTCTGTAGTTGGATTTACCCCTGATTTAGTTGAGTATGCAGCAATAATGGTGGGGTTGGCATTTTCAGTTGTTTTTGCCAATGCTATAATAATCTGCAGTACTGGGATTGTTATCTCTGTGTTAGAGGATGTTTCAGGGCCACAGGCATTGCTTAGATCAGCGGTTTTGATTAAGGGCCAAACTCAGGTGGGTCTAGTACTATTTCTTGGATCAACACTTGGGATGGCGTTCATTGAGGGGTTGTTTGAGCATCGAGTGAGGACACTGAGTTATGGAGATGGATCATCAAGGATATGGGAAGGGCCTCTTTTGGTGATAATGTATTCATTTGTTGTGCTTATTGATTCCATGACGAATGCAGTTTTTTACTTTAGCTGCAAATCTTATAGCATGGAATCCAATGATGAATGTGAGTCAATGATAGAAACTGTAGCTGTTTCTCCTGAAGCAGAAGGTATTCAATGATATTATCTTGTAAATTGGTTTGTTACCCGTGAACTCTCTTTTGGGTTAATAATGTGAAGATGGAAACTGTGGTGAGGAGGAGAAGCAGATTTTGTTTTCAGCCACATTCTTTCATTTCCAGTGAGGAATTGTATCTAATACATGAGCACACCTTCACATACAAGGTTTTGTGGCAGGTGATATACTTATGATCCTCAACTCCATAGATATTCCGTTTGAGGCCACGAACTTGATTTGTCTTTGATCTGTAGGAATCAAATGAAAAATGCATATGGAGTTGAATAATTGGAAAATTAAGAGTCAGTATTCCTTGAAATTTCAGGAAATTATTGTATCTTTAGTTGTTGATAGTAGTTCCTTGTAGCTCTTTTGATGAAATATTCATATCTTGTCACATTCCAGATAAGAGTTACTTTCAATTTTTTTCAACTTCATTTTATAACTTATGCTACATGTTCTGAAGAAATCGGAATTTGAATGATAATTTTTGTTAGGAATGAACATTGCATTTCTAAACTGACGGAGACTGATTGTGTGAAAATCCAAACAATGCATTGGTGATCGAAAAAGTTATTGCTTTCTTTTAAAGTAAAAGAGGAGGTCAATCAGAAATGTTTATTTTATGTGTATGTTAAAATTTGTTCATTTGAAGAAGACTGTGAATGCTGCAAATGATTGAAAAACTGTGGTAAATTGAGCTAAGAGTAATGCTTTATTTTTATGATTTTTCATTTCTGTTTCATGCAATTTTCATGGATATTCAAATGTGTCGAAAGCAGTGTAATTTTAAGCACGGATCTTAAGTCTGGGACAATATGCTCTAATACCCAATTCTAAAATAGTTTGTTTCTGCAGCTTCATCTGTTTTATGTCACAGATGCCTTTCCATTTTTATTGATTATGCAGCTCAATTACATTAGGAAAAAAGGATATTGATCGTTATGAAACAAATCCAGGGTTATGCATAGATCCATAACTGGCAAAATAGAGACCTGACAGTAAATTATTGTCTTTGGATTTTTTCTTTAAAAAATAAAAATTGTTTTGTTGGTAGCTCAAGAGTTTATGTCAACTGCATGTTGTAGCGAGCAGATTTGCACATATCTGTGGCCTGGCATTGTGCTTGTCTATTAAAACAGAGACAAACCCATGTTCTAACTGGATGGAAATCTGGACTAAGCAATGGACCCACATTAGGCCTATCCTTTGAGCTCCTTGATTATCAGGAATAACTTGGAAGTTCGAAATTAGATTTTCATAATTTTACTTGTTCTTTGTTGTTGAATTTGTAAATACACGAAATCGTATCAAATAATATAGTGATATTAAGTCAGATGTCGAACCCACAAGGATTAATATGTTGAGTACTAATTCTACTGAACTATTTAGGTAAACAAAGGTTGAGTTGAATTCTAAAAACTAAATTGAAATTAAACAGAATTAAATAAAAATAATGAAAATATGAATTAAATCAATAAACTGAATTACTAAAGCCTTAGATTTCATCATAACTAATATGAATTGAACTCTAAGTTATATCATCATTCAAAACCAGTTTTGAAAGAAAGAATCCCTAATTTAGATTCTAAATATCTCTATCGAGACCCAATACAATTAACCTATTTTAATAACGCAATTATCTCTAACTTTGATTTGAAAGATTATGGCACATTAAGATTTATGAATTGTTTTGTTATGTTACATAAACCATGTCAATATCTATCTAACATGTAAAATATAATATTTAATCACAAAATTAATTATCATACATCATCTCTCGATATCAATATGATAAAACAACTCATTCAAATAATTGTCAGTTATTCAAAAACATTAAACTTAATGATCAAATGCTCAAGAATGGAGAAAAAATTCAACAACTTGAATAAAAAGATTCAAATCACCATAATTAGGCTACAACATAGCTTTAGCAAATGATTTAGTTCAAAAAGAAACAAAGAAACACAAGAGAAACAAGAAAACTAAAGAAATACATTGAGAAGAGAATTTTAAATTAAGAGGGTTGAAGAAATCTGTATATTTTCATATGTAGATTATTTATTCTCCTTCTCAAAGATGTTAATTTAGGGTTTTTAGACTTAGGGAAGTATCCCTAGCTGTTATCTCTCTCCTTTTTGTGTTTAAAAACGTTCTCTTTTATATAATGGAAAAGTTTAGGATGTTTCTTAATAAAAAATGGAAGTATGCAGATTTTCTAGATTCGTAACGGCGTCTCGACGCAGTTCAGGTAGAAAATCAATGCCAATCTAAAGAAGTCATCAAAAGTTGTAGTTTTGTCTCTTAGCTTTCTAATTCTACTTGAATCACCTTATCTAGTTATATCCAAAATACCAAGAGATGTTCGTAAAAAGAAAAAATCAAATAAATTTGTTGATTTGTTTTTCCATTTTCTTTATAATTTGCATTCATTTGCATGATTCTTTTTCAATCTTTCAACTATCACCAAAATAAATAAAAATCACTAAAACTAACAATAAAACACTAAAATACATAAAAAAAACTAATGAAGCACTAAACTCAAGGAGAAAAGTTGAAAAACTTATATATAATTTACACATATCATTCTTCTAACCTAATCATCGTGCAGCCGATGAGCCTAATCAAAACTTGCTGATCTACGTGATAAATTTTAACCGACCAACTGGATTCCAAATTTAATGGGTAAATAACATCTAGACTCTCGAGGTTTGCCTAAATAAAGCCGAGACCAAACTTTAGTTTGAAGAAAGTGTTGATCGAAGGAAGAAGCCTGTGAAGTAAAAACATTTCAAAGTAGGAATTCTGCACTGCAGAACCAAGAATCGCTTTTATACAATGCATAACAATAATATTATACTTATAAATCTTTTACAAGTTTAAACTTACACTGATTTATATAATTGGAGAAGTGAATTTAAATTTTTTATCTAATTAATTAAGATTTGTGATATAATAATTATACAATAATAACTTATTAATTTTTAAATTGAGTTTGTAACTTTAATGTTACCCTTCCTCTTAGGTATAAAACCATTCAGTACGTTAAAAGCTGTTGGGAGGAATATAACCCAAGGGAGAATTACACGTGTCATACAAGCATTGGATGCTTGCATTTGCTTGTTGTCCTTTGCAGACAGGCACGTTAACTTTACTTTCCCAAAATTAAAAACCCAAAAACCCTTAGCTACCTATTAACAAAACCATACTTCGTTCTCAACATTCCTCCGCGGTCCAGCACCACTCCACGCCACTTCGCCAAGGACAGTCGCCGTCCATAGTCTCGACCAGCTCTGCCAGCCGCCGGTAAGTGTTGGTTTTTTCTTTCTTCTGTTTAATTAATTTTTTTAATAATTTAATAGTTATGTAAATCATAGAATAATATTAATTTTATCAAAATTTATGTTAAAACTTGTATATTAAATAATGTGAATTTCATCAATATATGACACATGAAGGTATAATGATGTCACTTGATAACCTTAAATGAATGCTAAATCATTTTGGGATGCATGCTTTTTATAAACAATTTGTGATGTGCACCGTACTCTTTAAATTATTATCTCTGTTATAATCATGAATGAAAATTCCGATAATATAATCGGGTCGGTTTTGTTTGAATACGATCCGATCATACAGTTGTCCACCCGGAAGGGCCTAATATCGTTACATAAGGCCTATGGGCTTCAAAGCCCACCCACGGGCCCATTGCCAATGGGAAAATAGATGTGGGCTATGTGGCGGTGTTTTATGAAAAGAAGAAACAAAGAAAGTAAGGAGAGCAGAGGGAAGTTATTGGATAGGGGGAGAGACTAACCGGCGACGGCGAAAAAGTGTTAGTGTTCTTTCTCTGACTTCAATTTTATTCTTCATTTTAGTGTTTATTTATTTCTCTTCTCGGTTAGCCGTTACCTTAGCAAACATCATTAAATTGTTTGGTCACCATTAATTCGAAACTGGTAGTGTAGTTCAGTAGTTGGTTCAATGATTGTTCTTGTTATTGTTTTTGTATCATTTATTGCTGACTTGCTTTTGCAACAAGATGAAGGTAAGGTGTTTCTTAATCATGTTATTTTGTTTGTCTCTCTATTTCAATCTACTTTAGCAGACGTGATATGGATAGCTATAGTCAGCAGAAAGTACAGAAATTTGAGGAATTCGTTGATCGCCGCTTGAAACCTGACCTCGTGCGTGCCATCGCTGAGCGGTTTGTTTTCCCTTGATAATTTCCTGAAATCTGTAGTGTTTCCAACTGGTTAAAAATTTATAATTTCTTGCGAAAGAACTTGTTTCGCCCGATGAGAATGAATGATAATACGGGCAATTCTAACTTAATTAGTGGGAAAAGGCACTTTCAATTTAAGTAATGTGAATTCATTTCTTTCATTGTTTTTACTTTGCAGGGACAAGGTCTTTGAACAGAAGAAGATTTTGTATCCTTTTCCTTGTGTTGTCCGTATTGAGAGTTTATCTTGGTTAATGAGTTCCATCTTTTCACATTAAAATATTTATCTTAAGGCTTTGTTTATCTCTCATAATAGTAAAAATAAATAAAGAAGAAACTTATAGTCGCTTGCTAACTCTTAATAAGGGCTCTCATCTTTAGCCCCTTCAATTTATTATTTTTTTTATTTTTGTTGTATGTAAATTCATTTTTTTAACAGTATCCAAGGCGGTCTGAAAGAGGTACTGAGAACTGAGATTGAAGCTAGTTTTCTGTTCTTTATGTATGTTTTTACTTGACACCATATACTTGTAGCTCAGACTTGCGAAGGAACATAGAGAATTTAGAGAAAAATGGTGTAACAAGTCTTAGGACATTGGTCAATCTTGGCTCTGAAGTGTACATGCAAGCTGATGCGTAAGTTTTTGCCTCTCAACTTTTTCTGGTGCTTCATGTTGGTGCTCTCACTATTACAAACCTGATTATAAATGGATGCCTATTCTATTCTTAACTTTTCTCTTTCCCATAAATAAACCTGTAGCTTTACTTCTTTCCATGTATGGCAGGTTGCCACCATCATGGAATATAGTTAAATTAAGCATTTCGCAAGTGTCTGGAATATATCTATTTATAGGTTGGAGGTCCACATCTATGAAATGGGGTTCTGTGGTTAACTCTACAATAACATGTTAGGATTAATAGTTTGTATGCACTTAATGTTTAGTGGTTTAGGAGGAAATCACGAGCAACTTTGCACTTAAAGATTGCATTGAAGTGATCAATTTTTATCAGAACCGGTGTAATTAATATCTTCCACGTCCATTTTCATTTTCTTTTTCTTTGTTACGGTGGGAGATTGGGAAATGTTTGCTTCTTTGCAGGCCAGATACACAGCGAATATTTGTGGATGTTGGCCTTGGATTCCATGTAGAGTTCACCTGGTCTGAAGCTCTGAATTACATATCACGAAGGGAAGAAAAGTTATCCAGGTACTATATTCTCTTTAATTAGTCAGAAATGGGTTGAGAATTTTTTTTAATTGCCTGTAGACCCTATGCCCCACTTGTTCATGAGGGAAACCTAAGTAACTAGACCTGGTTGCCGAGTAGAAATATTAAAATATATAAAATAGAACTGATAATGATACTCGCATTGTCTTGGAGTTGCATTCTAATATATTGTGTCTTTGTAATTATATTGTTTTTGGTCCTATCCTTTCATTGACCAGAAACGATACTCAATGCATAACTTAGATCATTATAACATTCTTTCTCCTCTTTTGTTTCAACATATACTTCGTTTCTTTTACTTCCCTTGGTAACTTCATTTAAAATTTAATGAATTAGTGAATTGTTCCTCTGCAGGCAGATAGAGGATTATACTCGTCTAATTGCATCAATTAAAGCCCAGATCAAAATGGTATGTTTATATTTAATAATCCTATTTATTCTTTTTTGGCTTTCTTCCTTCCTTTTGGTCTTTCTGACGTCTTTTATGGAATTGCAACAAGCTTGCATGTTTGCTTGATTGATGACTCAAAATATTACGTGCTTTACAACCAAGATAGATAATCTACTAGGCAAGATTGAATTGGATAAAATAAAATTGAATATAGAGTTTGAAATGAATTTGGAATTTAGATGATTTATACGAACAAGCTTGTCTTTTTTTAATTTTTTTTTCTTTTTTTTGTCCCTAGTTGGTTAATAATTACTTGATAATTGCATTCAGGTTTGCGAAGGCATTCGAGAGTTGCTCCAACTTCCGGGTGAGAGAAGTGTGCAGGAGCCCATTTTTTAATATTTGTAAACTTGAATGTATTTCTGATATTTTCTCTCCTGAATGAGTTGCACTCTAGAGAAAAAAAAGAAAACGAGCGTGCGAGGAGGTGAAATTGAATGTTTTTGTTTGTTTATGCAAATGATTAAATCTTCTTTGCTACCCTTCATCTGTTGTTTTTCATTTCTAAGACTTAACGTGAAATTGCATGAGTGAGAGCAAGATGTACGATTGAAAGGGACTGCTTGAACCAAATGATCATTTCATACTTGCACTTTCAAGGTTGGGCTAGACAACCCACAAAAATTGTGGACTTGGACTCTTGGTTACTCATTGGTTGCCTCTGGGCTTCTTCGGATTACAGGCAAACAAGAAGTCGTCTGAAGCCGGACTGTGACTCAAGTTTGGCGCACCAAACCAAAACCGTACGAGCCCATTTCGAATATAATCATGGTTTCCCCTCCAAATGTAGCTCCATCCTCTGCTTGCTTCATCAACAACTAACCAAACTTTTGAAATAGTATTTCTTTCAGGAGGTTCTCAGAAGACCAAACCAGGCCCCAGTCCCAGAAGATGCTCTTTCACTCCATTGATTCATATTTTAGTCTTGAGAGTTGACAGGTGGTTTAGCAACATTATTTAGCAGATGTAACTTGGTTATGTGGATTTTGAAGAAAGGAGCCAACAAGCTCTTGATAGTTGATGCCCGCCCACCTCAACAAGAAATTGATAGCTTCAGGCATAAGTCACCTCATTCATACATTAACTTCTCTGGGATGGGAATCGAGACTAGACTGTACATGAAGCTCACATGCATTGATGGTATCTGATCTGACCTCGTTGTTTCGTTCATCTCGTTGTCTATATTGCAACACCGTTAGGTTTAGGAATGACACCATCCGTTGGATGAATAATCATTCACAACTTGACAGTCATGATAATATGATAAGAAAAGGCTAAAAATTAGATTGATGGGATGGGATGGGATGCGATGGGACGAGACGGTGATTGTGATGTATTAGTATAACGGGGCAGTATAGTATATGAACCAGGTGCCGTTACCGACACAAGGAATCTACCAACGTCAGTGCCAATTATCTCTTCAAGAAATTTATTTTAAGTTTGCTTTGATAATCGTGGAAATATTGCGTATCAATTTATATTTGCTTTTTATTTATTTATTTTGGCTACTCAAAAATTTATTTATATCCCCTTTTGCTTTTGTCTTGGCTCTTAAAATTTGGTCCCCACTTACACTAACAAGTAACTTTTCTCAACTGGTTAGAAAGGTTTAGGCTTGGTAAATTTAATTTATTTATTATTTAAAATATTAAAAGCATTTTAAAATTTCCAAGGAATTATCGTTTTGCACTTATGTTGTCAAGAATTATATATATATATTATTATTTTTTTGAAGAATAAGAAAAAGGAGAAACTGAAGGTGAAACCAGCAAAGCAAAGGAGGGAGCATACCAGACAGGGATGAGTTGGAGTAGGGGAGGCCCTGAAGAAGGAAAAAAAGATGGCACCACCACCACGTATATTAAAAGGATGAGCGGGTGGGGAACACGCGCGGGGTGGTCCCTACAAGGTGTCCAAACCCACGTTTATTTCTCAGACTTTCTGTCGTGTCCTGCGACCGTGTACTACTAAAAAGTGTCCGACTTACAAGAAACCAACAATTAATGGTGCCGCTACTAGTATTCAGGCCTAAGCCAAGCCAAGGTAAAACCAGAGCCTCATTCATAGAGAGAGAGATGACGATATCGATTACTGAAGAGACAAAAGGGGAAGTCGAAAGTCAGACTCTCAGTGGCTTGGGCCCCTATTATAAGAAATCCCATCTTTTCTTGGCTCTCGTTTTGTTTCTCTCTCTCTCTCTCTCTCTTTGCATTCACAATGAATTCTTTTGGGCTGGCATACGCAGGTCACAGTCACACAGGGCACAGCCAGTAGATGAGTTGGTATTCATATACGTACCATTCTCTGGTGGGTACTGGGTCCAATAAACTGACTTTATTTATTGTTTTTTCTTTTGTTCAGTACAGCTCATCTGTCTCTCTCTCTCGCTTCCTCTCTCTCACCCTTTGCATGCATGGAGAATAGGTACAATATACAGCTGACAGAGATAGAGATACGATGGTATAGGATTTTCAAGGTTTAATCATATTTTCAATGCCTTTTTATGGTCCCAAAACTGCCCTAAGCTAGATCCTCTTCAGCGAATTGTCATTCTTTCCAGGACATGGGCACAGCAATGACAATTTTTTGTTGCTTTCGGAAGCAAAAAGAAAGTCATAATTCTAGCTTCATTAATTATCATTCATTCAATACCATTTCTCCATCTCTTTCATTTCGCTGAAGCTAAATCACCTCATAATACTTCAAGTCTTGGACACTGTATATATATGTTTATTACTCGTACATATATATTCTCACGTCCTCTTGACTATGGTTTCTTCACGGTGGTCTTGGACCATATATAGTTGGACTCATGCACAAAAAATTCATAATTACAACTATTTGAGCAGTGTCAACTGTGCCCACCCTCTTATAGCTGATTTCACTCCACTTTCGAGCCATCAGTTCCACTTTTTGGGTACCATGCGTGCACAATTATACTAGCAACTAGCTATATATATATATATATATATATATGTTTGTGTGTGTTCATGAAGTCATACGGTAATTACTTCCTCTGCATGCATACTAAATATCTTGGACACATAACTGCTGATAATAGTTTATTTATAGCCCTCTTAAATTTTTTATGGCAAGATTTCTATTGAAATTTTGTTTATGCATATAAACTACCTGTGGGGCTATTATACACCGAACTAACAACACCAAACAATACCTTCTAAGAAAACTTTTTGCATGTTTTTATCCACACACTGAAGTGGACTATTCGTCTTTTTCTTCACATTAACAAAATTATTCAAGATACTTTTTGGCTTTTAGTTGGTCCTATTAGCGTTCTCAAAATCTTGTCTTAATGGAGGAGTACTTATTTAATTGGTTAACAACGATTGATCTTTTATCAGCATATGAGCATAACATAAACCAATGATTTGAGGAGCTTTTAAAAGGATTTGCTTGATTTAGCGAGGCCTTCATGAGCCTTCATCTGCTTTCTATTACCGCGAAATTACCAGCTACAGTGATTAATCTTGCAATATATATAATAGAGTACATTTGTATGGGATTCAAGTCAAGTGTGGTACAGGTCATACTAAATTCAAGAATCTTGGATATGCAAGGATGTTACAAAAACAATTAGCAGTAGAACATGAGCTTCTTAACATTCTCACTAAGTTTCGGAAGTTGCGCTGCCTTTGGAGGGGCAGCCCGACAGATTGTCGAAGCACTTCCCATGAAAGATGCTGACTCAGATCGCTCAAGGTAGAGTCTGCCTCTATATGCAGCCAGGTGGGCATAGTAAGCAGGAGGCACCAAAGAAACAGGCTTAGTGCATCGCACAAATGTGTAGCAAAGATTGTAAACCAACTTCTGTAGCTCATCGGAAGTGAAGTGGTTATCATCCCATAAGATATGGTAATGAGTTGGCCTGCTTGTTCCCTTCACTCCCCAGTGGCTACAAAGATAGAAATCAAACTCCCTTGGGTGAGTTATCACAGTATCGACAACAGTCCCTGGGGGAATATTGTCATCAAATGACTGGTTATGAGCGGAAGATGGTTCGTTATCGTTTGGAAACAACCTCGTGTGATGTCTCTTTTGTACCACTACAAATGTAATGGGAGGACTATAACCAGGAAATCTTGAACAAGCTTGTCTAATGGCTTGCATTTCCTCTTTAAGCACTTTATAAAATTGAGTTTCACTTACTCCATCTCTGAAGAAGATTATTCTCTTGGGGAGTTTGTTTTCTTCATGGTAGAAGTCATCCAATAATTCTCCCACCATTACACCAAGATCTTGGATAATTTCTTGTCGATGTGTTTGGGACCTCATCCTTGACACATACTTGTTTGCTGCAGGCCAGTTCATGCTACCAACTACAGCAGCAACAGAGGGACTGAAATCATCTAGTGGGTGAGGGTGAGTAACATCAGCACCCATAAAGATCACTGGCTCTTCAGGCCGAAAAAGGCGGGGTATCTGAGAAGGCAATGAATTATACAAAGCAACAGTGCATCCACCAACTTTCGCATTGATCTTGAGAGCCAAATTAGCCAGAAACTGTGAACTCAATTTGCCAAGGTTGGAGTACAGGCAACATTGGCTTACAACCCCAACGCTTGTTTCTGCTATACGCTTCAGGTCTGCATATCCTTTGTGCTTCCTCTCCATTATACATATGAGCAGCTGGAGATTGTTTGAGGCAGCTTCATGGATTTTCTTGAGTTTAGATTCCAAGAGAGACACATTGTTAAGCACTTGGGTTGGCTCAAATTGAGGGCTGAAAATTGTTTTTTTGTTAAGAAAAATGCCCAGTTGTTCACACCTTTGAGATAACTGATTTATGAACTTTGGAATATTGGCCTTCTGATCAGGAGTGCCACCGAAACTTATCAGTGCCCACCTCTCAATTCGGGTTCCTTCAAACACATGGCTGTCTAGAAAGTTCCACTGGCGATCATGGCGTGAAGGAGTTAAATCTCTTACATGGCCACCATCACCAAGCTTTAGCTTCGGAGGTTGGAGGATTCTCCCATTCAACCGTGTCATTTCTCTTGAGAGATGGAGTTTGAATTCTCTTCCACAGTTGCCGCTGTCAAGAAAACATTCTAAATTCTTAGAAACAACTAAAGGGAAATCTGAGAAATTTGGAAAGAGTAGTAAAGATCCTTCTAAAGTCAACTTCAAGAATTATTAGAAAAAGGAAACTATCAATAAATGCTTTTAATTCCTATTGAAATTACCTTGTTGGACCAACAGGTCCCCTCATCACTCCATCTATTATGGTTTTTCGTTCTTTTGGTCTTTGACAACCCATCTTAAGTATTTTTGCAGTCTGATCATCCGAGAGCTTCCCAAGAAACTTCTGACCTTCACAAATCATACAAAGCTCCATAGGAAGATAACATGGTTTGCTCCTACTGATCTGCAAACATGGCAAATTCCTGAATTGTATATTATAATTGTAGTGATCTTTGAAGTAAGTCACAAGCCTTATGTTCTTCCCATCCCTATCTGGAAACCAGAGATTTTCAGTAGCTTCCTCAGTTAATCCATACACCCGGTATCTCTGTACAGTTTCTCTATGGCAAACAAAGACTCTGATGTTCTTCAGTGCCTTTTCCACTTCTCTTATCTCTTCACCACTCAAAATTATTGTTTTCCTCTGGTGAAGGTCTTTAAGGAAGTCAAGACGCTTCTGCAGGTACTGGATTACTCCAATGCTTTCATGGAAAGCACTGACAGAGGAATCCACGTTGAGAGCTAGTCCTTGTTGGGTTGGTCTAAGACTCTGAAAGAATCCTCTTAATCCAACAACTCCTCCTCCAATTTCTTTGCCGCCCATTGAACTGGAATAGAGTGATCTCCCCACAGGGATACATTTCTCACTTGGAGTCTCCCTCAAGACAACATCCAAAGCATGGAGATAATCCTGAGGAAGTGGGATCCAGTCATCACCTTCTTTGCTCACATAGTTACTCAATTCCTTTCCATCAAACTTTGAGACAAGTTTGATGTTTATTCGAAATAGTTTAAGCTGTTGTTGCTTCTGTTTCAATCCATTGACTTCCCCAAAAGGCAAGACTGATGTCTTGCTAGAGGGGATTGGGAGACTGATGAAGAATTCAAGCCTATCATTTTGGAATTCAACTGGACTGTAAAGGTTCTTTCTCCCATCATATGCAGGATCAGCACCAGATAATACAACCGAATTGTTCTCTACCAGCTTTTGCTTGATCATTCGGGCAACTTCCTTGGAGGGATGAGGAGACATTTCAACATTGTAATGGAAAATTCTCTGTGATGGATCAAATTGGACTAGAAAATGGTTGGCCAGGAGAGAGATAACTGGCCCTTCTGCTCCACCTGCATCTGGTCTCCTTGCAGCAACTAGTGCCTGTGTCTTCGCTCCCATGATCCTCCTTCCATCACCTCCGTTAACAGCAGCTTTGTTTCTCCTTTGAAGCCCCTCTGCAGCTGCTTTCATAAGTTGAAACAAACTTTTGAGTAAAAGAATTCAACTCCTACACCTTGATATGGTAAAATCTCATTATAATTCAAGAAATATTGGTTAAATATCAATGGCTATCACTTACTCAAACACATACCAGTCTAGAGATTCATATATTTTGACAAGCATCTCTTTAGCGATAAGATTCTCCTTCAAAATTCTCATGTAACACGTTTAATAATAAAGAACAAGAAAAGGATAAAAAGAGAGACATTGAAACGAATGAATATATTTTCGTCCTTGCCTAGTTGGTTGTTAAAAGGACTAATAAAATGAAAAACATTTCATCTCTAGAACCCTTCTTTTGGCATGGAAAAAAATAATTAAAAAAAAAATATATTTCATGGATCACAAACAAAAGAAGGAAAAAAAATGCCCGAAACCAGCTAACAATTTTCTTTTAAATAAAAAATATTGGGGAGATTCTTCAGTATATACTCAGAATAAGCATTTCAAAAGAGCAGGAAGGGGAAGAAAAAAGAAAGAAAACTCAACTGAAAGAGTGAAAAACTTAGTTTAGAACTTGAAATATTATTGCGTTACCTGGTGAAATTGCAACAACTGGGAGTTGAGTATCAGAGGAGGTAGCAAGAGGAGGGCTATTCAGCTTACGTGAAGGTCTGTGCAAATGGGTTTTTGATCTAAAGTTTTGGTTTTGAAGGAGAGGTGGAGTTAAAGCTAGTTGCAGAGGTATAGGAGAAGGTAAAGGAAGCAGAGCTGGGTAGTAAGTTGGGTACTGGTATTGGTTATAGAACCCAAAATGATTAGAGTATTGCAGCAGCTGATGCTGATACTGATGCTTGTGAGGATTGGTTCGGCCTCTGAAAGTCCTGGTCTCGGTGGTGCATTTCTTGTTTGCATTGGGCTCGTCCGCTTCTTCCATAACTTGGTTGAGAAAGCAGCAAAAGTGAGATGGAAATAGAGGTTAAGAGAGAGATTGTTAGTTCAGTTTTGATATCAGAGGGAAAGGCTATCTAGTAGAAGTGTAGTTATTGCAGAGAGAGGGAGGGAGACTGCGGAGGTTCTTTGTGTCTAGTAGTTCTGATTCTTATTAAGGAGGGTATGATGGTATTGGACATTTGGAGGTGAAATTCAGAGGGAAAAGGGAGTACCTGGGCTTGCCTTCAAAGAAAGTTCAAAAGGCCACATCAGTGAAAGGGAAATACTATTTGGAGTTATGCAGTCTTCTGTGAATTTGCTTTAGGATTCTGATATGCCCCTTTATCATCCATTGACTGCCTGTTAAACATTTACGGCTATTCTATCCTTTTTATTTTTATTTTTATTTTTTTTGCTCTTTTACATGAACCTTTTGAAGTCAAATGAGGTGGGAAAGACTTAAATTTCATGAAAAGGGACTATTTTTAGCTGATGGTGATTGGACTTTCTTTTGCTAATTGGTCAAATGTGTTTTAAAAAATTTATTTTAATATTTTGTTAACATTCATAGTGTTAATCACCTTCAACATTACCATAGATTTATTTAAGATCAACGAATCAAGTTTATGTTTTAAACCTGTTGGATTTATTGGGAGAAGTACTGCAGACCTAATAAAATATTAAGGCTGGGAGACATGGAGAAAGAGCATCACCAAAATAACCTATTATATGCTCCGAAACAAGATAACATATGTTCAATAATTTGAAGTTGAGAAAACCTTTGTGCGGTTTTATTTTGCTACGTAGAAAACTTTTGACATTCTCATACCAGATTTAAGCAACCATTGGCTAGTGGCTAGGAATTTCTTCCAGCACAATCTCCTGAAGTTATCCATGCTTTTTTTTTACAAGTCAAACAAAAGGGGTGTCAAGAGCCCTTAAAAATGGTTGTCCTAATCCACCATCTGTCATGAGGAAGACAATGTAGATTAGAATGTGGATCCTCTATTCCATCTTTCTGAGCTCATCTTTGGATTGATAGAGACACATAAGAGTATAAAAGCTTTTAGACCCAACCATGGATCTATTCCAACAGGGCCTATGACCTGATTATGAAAAATGATACAAGAACTAATTTTCAGGTTACCACAGCCATGGTCAAATGTTGTTTTCCCAATTGTCTATTCAGTTATTCATCACATTTAATAGAAATTTGAATCCACTCCTCTTTCTAAGCCTTACTTTTGCCTCATCTTTTTTCAACATGATTAATGGTAGTGGGGATGAGAGATGGGCCATTCATGCACTTGGGAAGGTGGGTTCCTATATTTTTTTAAGGATAAACATCGTTGGAATGTGCTGATGGGACAATATGATTAGGGTGGAGCCTTAGGTTTTTCAAGATTTGGACCACATTATTCCCACTATAGTCCACTTCCTACTTCTGTTCTTGAATTTTTCAACATATGACAAAAAACTGAAAATTGGTCAGACCTTAATAGTTTCCAACTTAGAGAAACTTGACATATGGCCAAGGAAAAGAGAACAAAGTTACCCAACTTGGTGAAATTAAGCAGTCTGTTAATTAGTCCTCACTGAATTGAGAGTGAAACATCTTAGACTTCAATCACCACCCAACCATAAAGTTGCTATGATGGCTTTATATCTTGTCTTGCTTTCATTTCTTGCTTTATGATGATGAAAATACTATTTCTGCATCAATGCATTTCCCTGAATAATACATGCTTGGACAGAAATTTTCCCACAAGAAGGAATTAATAATATTAATATATTTCAGATAATCTTTCTCTCGTGTTTCCTGCTTTTCTAACCTTGTGACAGCAAACCAACTCGGGTCACAAGGATGAGGCTTTGACCAGGCATTTATTGCTTATAAAGAGAACCCTTGTAAACAGAAAATGTAAAAAAGATAAAACAAGGGAGAAAGACAAGTAAGAGTTAGTAATATTATTTATATAACAGCCTAAAAGGATATTGGACCCAGCAAGAGCAAGGACAAGTCTTCTGTGTACTTTTATCATTTCATGCTTATGTAAAAGAGCAAGAGACTAACAGATCAGGTATGATGCTTAGCTACCTTTCTGAACATATTATTTGTTCTTCCTATTATTTGCCACGTTTTGATATTAATGCTCATGACAAAGCTCCAACTTAGCAACTAAACCACCTTTACATAAGCAGGTAACAGAAATTAATTTGTACTTCTACATGTATAATGAAGGTCTGTCTATCCATGTTGTTTTAGTACTACCTGCTGTGGTAGATAAGAGGCATTATTTTGTGCATTTTAACATTTTTTTTTTTTAAGATTAATTACTACACTATATATGATGTATGAATATCATATATGCATGAGTTGATAATCACAAAATATTTTATTACTTTGATAGTTCTAAAATTTTGAGTCTTATATATATTTTTCTGTAAGTACTTAGATTATAAACAAAAAAGGTTTTATCTCAATTTTTTCGTACTTAATGATATGCCAATTTTGTATCTGATCAAATGTTCCAGTTATTTACATGATAATGTAAAATTAATAACTTTTACATCAACTGAGGTAAAAGTTGAGCAACTTAAAATACCTCACTTTTTGCATATATGGACACTGTTCAGTAGTTTAAAGTCCTCATGGTTTTCTTTATTTGAACTAAAATTTAGTCCTGCGCATGAAGAGATAATGGTTACTCAATAATGCAGGGCATAAGGGTAGTGATAATGGTTAGCTAATCTAACCTCGTCTTTAACTGTTGACTGGTGTGATGCCTTATGAGATGATAAAACTTGATTTTGAACCTTCACTGGAGATGGAAAAAGTACTTCTCTTGTTTTTTTTCAGTTAATGGAAACTGATCAGATAACTATTTTGTACTGTATTATGATGATGTGATCAAAGTAAATTATAAGTGAGATATGTAGTGGATGTCCTGACTACCAATTCAATGGTGCTGTCGACGAGATTGAGAATATTGCATATATATGTCCAATGAAGGGAAAAAGTAAAACTCACTAAAATATATGAGTCAGCATACTTCTGAATGAACAGTACAACAGAGAGTTATTTAAATCATTCTATATATGTATACATTTCTCTATTTGCATGTGCAACTTAAATGAACATAATCTCACGAAGCAGAAACTATTGCTGTCTCAGATGATAAATCAGAAGTTAACCAGGAAAAAAATTAATGCTGTAGAAGTTAGAGATTAGAAAAATAAAAAGTCTCTAGTTTGATTCAATAAAGGATGAAAAAAATTCAGTTTTTCGAACGCACCACCTGGCGAAGAACGTGCCTGAAGATGGCATTAGCTCTTTTGATCATATTTGTATGCACTAATTTTGTCGACAACAATGATGGCTGGGAATATACTGTCTTGATGACAACTTAATTAATCTCCTATGCATCTAGTGGAGAAGAGAAGCATATTAAAGTTTAGAAGCGTGCTTAAACAGTGGTTCTCTCTATCTCAAAGATAAAGTTGCAAAAAAGCTCGTCCTATAAGCATGATTCAGGCAAATGGGAAAGATGAGCTTTTGCACAATTTGCATCATAGAATAGGAAATTTGGATTACATGTATCATTATTCAAATCCAGAAGATCCTAGAAATATAAGAAAATCTTGACCAGTATGACTTCATATCTTTGACTATTTAAGTCAACTGTACTATAATACAATAAAACAGTAAGAGGTGAACTTGAATGATGATTTAGACCGACATTAATGATGATGCATTCACCTTATGAACGGTTAGTTATAATTAGCTAGTTAGTGAACCACTCTGCCCATATGGATATATATTGCTGCACTTGGAATCTTGATAGGCATGTTTTAAGGAAATGTCTATTGATTTGCTTGATGAACTGAAATGAGCACTTTCTCCGTTAGGAAATGCATCTCAAAAATGGAAGTGTGCCATCGTCATAAGGTCATTATCTACGTTATCCCCATTAATGGTTTTGATGATGATGAAGAAAGTCGGCAGGCCAGATCATCAGAATATCAGTACAATATTGTTGGTTGATATTTGTCACCCTCTTGTACTGCATATTTGTTTAGGCACTAAGTTTTCAAATGTAATTACTTCTAATATGACTCTTTTTTTTATGTATAATAATAATTAGCTAATTACTTCAGCAGGATATTTAATAAATTTGAATTATTTTCGTTTGTCTAGGTTTGTGTTGTATATATATATTTTCTGCAGGCTTGGAGTAGTACTGGACAGCATACTTGAACCATTAATTATGGACACTGCAAGGAATTAATTGGACTGATAATGCTAAACATAGGGCTTTAGCATTGTAGTCGGACCAAAACTTGAATGCCAATTCCTTAATTATTATGGTTGGCGATTTTATCTCACACTTTGTAAAGTGAATTGTGAACTCCGAGCACTTATGATCGGCATTAATGGTGAAGTGGTCTGAAAACGGTACGTACCAGGTGCCAGAAACATTCCCGTGCTCAACTTAAGCCTCTGAAGAAGATTTTACAGAATTCATAGGAATTGAAGTCTGAACAGCTACCTAACGTGCTTGCGTTTTCTGCAAGATTTATTGTGGGAATTACAGCATGATGAAATCGACTTATGTTAATTAACAAAATTATTGGTGATATTTATAATTTCTATGCTATATATGTTATTCATTTTCCTACTATTGATTTTGATAATCTTCATCATATCTCACCTGAGCCGGAAGCACCACCAATAATTATCATAACACATGAAGTACGTATAATCAAGTTACATGCCTAATTAGCGTAATATAAAATGAAAAACCATTATAAAGTGTCCAAGGATTGCATGTCTTGGCATGCACTAACTACATGAACAAATTTAAGATTTTCTTCATGTTCACTAGGAAAATATTCAAGATGTTATTAAATTGTAAGGATATTTAGTTTATTATGTATATTATCTTAATTGTATCCACTAAATGGAGAAGCGGATGGGAGAAAGATTAAGAGAGTTCCAAACAGATGATTCACCACGTTCTTCGCTCGAAGAAGAGGAAGACCCCGTTTCTATTGATGTTTGTGGAGTCCCGAATTGTTCTTGCACCACCCCATTACCAATCTCTTCTTCTTTTCTCTTTTGCTCTACATTGCTTGTCATGAAGTAATTATTTCTAAGGTTAGGTAGCTGTTCAGACTTCAATTCTTCATTTTCACTTTCCGCTCCAAACTTCAGGCTTAAACACTCCGATACTCCGTTGAAGGCATATAGAGATGCTGAGAAATTGCGTTCATACTTCATCCTCTTCATGGTCTCTGTTAGCATTGTTGGGTCATCGCCAAGATCGTGATCGTGATGCATTGGCCCCATAATCTCCTCTGCTATCTCAAATGGAGAACAGTCACAAGATGTTCCTAAATCATCAAGAAATCCAAAATCCATCCTCCCCATATCAATCTCTTCTTCACATTCTTCTCCTTCCTCTTTCTTCCCTTTTCCATGAATGCCTCCGTCCACATTAGTCCAGTTATCTTCCGCACTAGTACTGAAACTTGTATCGAAACCATCTATCATGTAATCACTAGTACTGGTATTCGCAGTACTAGTGGTAAAAGTAGCACTATCACTAGTTTCAGTATTAATGGTGCAATCTTCGGGCACGTTGAACTGCATGCAATCTTCAATACTGTTTGGCGCTGTTTCCTGAGCCTGTTGTGTGTTGACAGGTGAAGTAGTGGTAGTTACCGAAGTAGAAACATTGTTTATAGCCTTGAGCCTAAGCAAGAGAAGATTGGTGATCTTTGCGGGAAGAACCGGTTTTGAAGACGTGGAGTGAGGCCAGAAATTTGTTCGAGTATTGACTCCTCGGAGCAAGCAAGCAGCTTCATCATAAGCTCTTGCAGCTTCCTCAGCAGTATCATAAGTGCCCAACCACACTCTTATCTTCTGTATTGTGTCTTTTATCTCAGCCACCCATCGCCCTGATGGTCGCTGCCTCACCCCAACGTAACGTTTCCTTCCTTGCCGAGCTCCATATAGTGCTGCGGCTGCCGCTGCCGCTGCCTCCTCCATCACTCGGCCCCAACCCATGTCTTCGTTATTAATGTTTTCCTTCTCTTCTTCTCCCTCGCTAATCTTTCTCTTACCCAACATTGTCTCTTTTCTCTTCTCTTGATAGTGCTCTACCAATGTTCGTACGTTGCTTGTGATATATATCTATGTAAGAGTAAGTGGCTAAGGGTGGAGCTGGTAGTCCACTGAGAGAAAAGATTGTGAGTATTATGTGGCTCGCTCTTTACTGCTTCTAGTCACTTCTTTGTTCCTTGTTTAATTCGCCTTCAATTCGGCGCTACGGAGAAGGGAGATTTCACTTTCATGCATCGGTGTGGAGAATTCAAGAAAAGAAATATCTTGACCAAGTCAGCCATAGATCTTCTGCAACTATTTCAATATATATATTATTATATATACGAGATATGACCTTTTAATAGACACAAAAGGATTAATTATTTATCCATAAAATTCATTATTAAATTTTAAAGTCAAAATATTGTATCATTCATACCATTCATCACCCTTCTTAAAATTTATATCAAAAGATTTATTACCATATATATGCAGCTATAAAATAATAAAATCTATTTATTAATTTGTTCGAACTGTAGGGAACTTAAGCTTGTACATTGTTCACTTTTGTGGGAATCTTACAATGGCATTGCACATTCGGATCCGTACCTTATTCATTTTGTACTCTACTACATATTATATGTACCATGCTAGACTAATGGCATTTATTACACGAACGGGCTTTCCATTTGCCACACAGCTTGATTTTGAATATTTCATAAAGAAGATATTTAGGTGAGATTAGTCTATGCGGTTTACATGCGCGTTTGATAGATAATTAAGATTGATGAATTTTAAACATATATATATAATGATTTTTATTAGATAAATATAAGAAATTAAGAATGATACATAGAAGCCTTAAAATTTTATTACAAAAGCAATGATCTCTTGTAGCTAGAAACTGATTCTGTAACCCTTTCAGGTAAAAGAAACATTGTAAAAACCAATCTTGTTAAAGAGACATATTGTAGCGTTGTGTTTGTAGTTGTTAAGATTTGACGAATCCTTCAACTGCTTTTGAGCACCGATCAGTTTCGTGAACTACGACACGAACAAGATTTGGAAGGTACCCTTTACCTCTAGTTTTCCCTTCTCCTATAAACAGTCCTCAAGCCTCCAATTTCTTAAAATAGTTTCAATATTTGCTCTTTTTTTTTTTTTTTTTTCTGGCACTGTAAGTTTAAAAGGGGTGCGAGTGCAGAGTCACACTCATGATAGTTTAGAAATTCTATTAACAATGTTAATTTTTTCTAAAAATGATTTAATGCTATCTTATAATAATATTTAATTGAAACAAACATAAGAAAAAGAATTTTGTCACGTATTTTTGTAAAAAAAAGACGCCCAAACACCTTCATATTTAAAGAGAACATACTGAGGAAGTGTTTGGAAGGGAAAGTCCAAGAGAAGAGACGATGCAGCCCGATAGCCCGCAAAAATATTCTTCATCTGGGGATTTTTGTTTTTGTCGCTCCTTTCACCTCTTTGAAATTACCAGCACGATTACCTCCTCCAATGCCCTAATCCTGTGAAAAACGATTGGCCATAAAATAATAATAATTTGCTTTGTTACCATACAATTATAAATAAATGGAGTCATCAGGACCCACTCAATCCTTTAACCAGCAGCGAAACAAAAACAACTATTTTGATTACTATTATTGCGCGGTAGCCCATGTCACTTTTGTTGTCCAAAGGAATACTGGCAAATATTCCTGCAATTGCAATTGACAATTGACCTTTTGCAACATCCCAATCCTCCTAATTAAGCACAAAAATCTGGTGAGTGATTTCCTTGATGCCAAGGAGATGGGGTCGTCGCGCTTGATATTGAAATTATTATCCAATAGCATTGCGATTCCGAGAGCTTTAGCCAGCCAATAATATAAGCAACATACTCGTAATGCTATGTAAGGACGTCCTTGTAGACGTTACAATTTTTTTTTTTTTTTTAATTCCCAATCTGAAGGAGTTGCCTAATATCACAACGTTAGAATTCACTCAACAAACAGTGCGACCTTAGGCGCTATCAATCTCCACATAAAACCACGTATGAGTCACACTGAGCTTGACATCAAGCTAGGATCAAACTCAACAAACAGTGCGACCTTAGTCGCTATCAATCTCCACATAAAACCACGTATGAGTCACACTGAGCTTGACATCAAGCTAGGATCAAACTATTGATAATTCACATTGTATTACAATTACTAATTACATCAAAATACCAATTAATTCGCTGCTGGGCTGGCCATGAGCAAAGAGTTGTAATAGCAGCTAAACAAATTTTTGAAGATTTTATTTGGCATTAATGTGAAGGTGATGGTGGAACCTTGCAATAAGAGCATAAGCATAAAACAAAACCATCTTATAAGTGCGCCAATTATTGCTAATTTTTTGTGCCCTAATTTACTCCTGATTCGGAGAATATGAACTAGTCACATCAGGGGTATAGAGATTAAAGGAGACTTGATTGGAGTCCTCAAGCAAAGGGTAAGCTGGCCAAATACCAAATAATACAGCTTTTTTTTAAACCAAAGAAATGATTAGAAATTGAAGCATATTTATATGTTTGTTATGCAAATCTGTATCCCTCAGAAACTCTCACAGAGAGTTTAATCATGGAAAAATTTAGACCATCAAGCAAAATGTTGGGCATTTTGGAAGTAGACCAAAGATAAATGATTCAGAAAAAATCCATTTCGGTCAAGGTTGGAATAGAAACATCTTTTAGTGGATTTAAATTAAATACAATACAGGAAAACTTAGCTGGTAAGAACAGACTAAATGGTAAAACTTGTATAAGATGGAGGCTTCAATGCACATAGTTGAAAATTGCTCATGATTAATTTACATGCCGATAGACGGATCCATGCACACACATCCATAACTATTTTCCCAATATACACACACCGACCCTTGCAAACAGATGCACACAGGAACAATCATACTCTTGTGGGCACACCAAGCACCTCAAATGAATAAGGCAGTAAATAGCATACACCAGTCACCTCTGAAAGATAATCATACCTTAGCCTCTTTCAGAGGAAGATATAAGAGGACTGCTAAGACTGCTAGCGTTTGAAGAGTAGTGAACTGGTAATGGCATCAAGGCTGGGTCCTGATAGGCAGTGGTCAAGGTATCAAAAAATTCAGCCATCGTAGCATCATTCTCCTCTTGCCTGTCTTTCTTTATCAAAACCTAATAACATGAAACCCGTATCAACATCAGGGTGGAAGACTTGACAGCAGCCAAAAATAAGTGGAAAACTTTGTAGCGAAATTTCCCCTGGGCATGGGATACAGTAATTGGCATAAACATACCTCAGCAGAATAAGCAATAAAATTTGGTAGGAAGCGTTTACGGCAGTATTCATTAAAAAGAAGGGTAAGGATTGGAAGAGGAAAAACTAAGGTTGATGCAATAGAGAGCTTCTTCAATGTAAAGATTCCCACTGCAATAGCATGCATAAGTACCAGAGAAAATATCATCGAGTTGTGCACAATAGGCCAGAACTTCCCGGCAGTATCATACTTTGGCGCATATACATTTATGAACTGCATGATAAATTTTCTAAGCATCAGTAAATGCAAACCACTTCTAAAATATCCTCAAAATTAGGTTCTACCTAGATTAACTGACTTCAAGAATGACTTCTATCTAAGCAGTATTTGACTAGCTATGGGCATATGTCATTTTTGCAGTAAGACTAAATTAACATAAGAAGTTTAGAAAGCAAAGCACTCAATACTTGAGAACTTATTGTTAATCTCACTTGCATAATGAATATATGAATAAAAAAAAAAAAAACCCCTACTCTGATATGGTAAAATTTGAAGGCAAAAATTTGAGAATGCACCTAAAAATTAATAAAATAAAAATAGAAAGAAAAGATTGTCGGGTAGCTGACTAACCTGGTTACGATAGATGATGTATGCAAGACATAGGTATATCAAGAGGAAGGGCAGAATTAGTGGAGCTTGGAAGAAATATGTAATACCAAGAAGTCCAAAGAAAAGAATTCTGGGAATGTCACTATGGTAACGGATAGATGGAACTTCAAAATCATCATCTTTATTTTTAGTAAAAGGTCTGGTTACTAGAGTACATATAAGAGGGATTATTCGAAAGAGTTCCGATGAAGTGCTAGTCCATCCTGATGTGACAACATAAGCAATGAAAAATGATGCCTGCAGCAAAAGAATTGTTGTCAGAAGAATGAAAATAGTGAACCTGATTTTGTCATTGATTTTTGTGTGCAATGTCCAGCAAGAGATGGAGAGAATAAATCTGGCGACAAAAGTGGAGGTTTTTTTGCCTAACATGGTAAATGCTTTTGCAGATGAACTAGCTTTCTTCCTTAATTGCATGATTGCTGTCTATTACTGTTTTAGTAGATAAGGCCAAACATAATTTTCCCGAATCATGAATTGGCCGTCCAGCTACTGAACTTTTCAAATGCAACTGATGAAATCAGAAGACCTCCAAGAAAACAACCAATTTGCAAACAAGTATGAACTTCGGTTGTGGTCCTCCGGCCCCAAGGCTTTACCATGGAGAGAGAAGCTTTGAGGTAATATACGGGAAATGCTTCAAAATCCATTGTACAAACCTTGAATGAACATAACACGAGTTCTCTAACTTAAAAAATATATATAATTTATCATAAATGTTCACAAAAAAATTTCCTCTGACCCGAAGGCTCAAAGGCATACTTACCATACAGAAGAGACATATTTTTCATTGGGATAACTCTCCCAATATATGAAATTTTTGAAGAGAGAAAAGAAAGAAGGAAAGTGTCTCTTTGAAGTGAAGGAAAATAAGAACTGGCAAGTGGACATCATGGTAGTTGGTAATGCATTTCACGTATGCTAGAACACTAGTTGGAAGTTACTTACGTCCAGTTGCTATCCCAAAGGAATAAGTGACAAGCAAGTTAGACCATATAAAAGAAGCACAGAACAAAATCGTCATCGTTTTACTTCATAGTTGCACCTAATTTTCTTCTAGTATTTCTTTAAACTAAATTGGATAAATTTTGAACAAGTCGTCCATACAGAAACATATATTCTCACCTGAGCTGGAACAGCAACAGCTAGCTTTGCAGGAATATTCTTTGGGTCAAGAAAGAGATTAATCTGATATAGAGCTGATCCAGAAAATACAGTTGCAAAAAATATGTTCCATATAGTGAACCAAAGTACTTTATTACATGCACTCTTTTCTATGTCACTATGAGCTATGTATCCTTGAATGGAGGAAAGGAACTCCATGATTGGAGGCACTATCTTCAGAAACAACTGAAGAATAAGACTGGGTAAGTATCCTGTAATCACTTGACTGACAAATGTTCTGCAAGTAAGATTCATAGAGTTTAGTACTTTGAACATCAAGAGAGTAAGAAATAAACAAATAAATGTGAGTGTATTTGTGTGTGAAAATCACATAAAAGCATTTAATGCTAGCAACTAAATGCTGGTGCCTTTCGATCCAAAGGATAAATGATTAAATATCATCGGTCATCACAGATCAACGTGATGATAATATTGACAGAAGATCACTTTGTAAGAAACATTGAAACAATTTTCATAATTTCAAATCTCATCCCAGGTTTCTATTATTCAATTAACATATTTCAGTCTATAGAAATATACATTTAACAATTAATTAATATTTCGTGACTTGTTTTCTCCTTTGAACAAAAGATCACATCAATATCTCTATGGTAGAAGGCATCAGATGCTTTTAAATCCTTCAACAACTCACATAATTTTCTGGAGCCAAAAGCAAAATCTGAGCGTCTAAATGACATGAGATAACTCAAACCTAACCACAGATCTATCAGTGGCATTCAGATAGCATTTGTCCACATAAGAGTAATTTCAAGTCAAAATTTTATAGAAATGAATTTTTTCTCTGCATTGTGGAATAAATCTGGAAGCCTAAAATATTTGCCTTAAAAATGAATATATTTCTGCTTTTCAACCACTGCACTATGGAAATCATCCCTGTAAACAAATTATGATATAGATCTATGCCTACTTCCCTGAGCATGTTAAATTCAAATTATATTTGAATTCCTGCATTTAATAAACCTCTGTACCACAAAAAGGGCCTACATTTGACACATCACCATTGTAATATCCGAATCTCCATCAGATCATATGTTATTTTGAACTATGATGCAAAGTTTATAACAAGGATGGGACAAGGGATCAGTAGATTATCCGATCTAACAAAGATATGGCACATGAAAACTTTTTAACAAATAAACTACAGTAAAGGAGATGAAGCAACCAAAAGAAAAGGGTATAATAGAGGTTTCCAGGTTGCATTATGTGATTTTATGAGAGAGAAACACGTATGGTATATATTGATACGTAAGATGACAACATCAATCATCAAATTTCTTCATAATAAAAGAACTGAAAGTTCCACTATAAAATTGAACAGTTAATAACAAAAGTAAGCCTAAAATCAACCGAGCACATTTTTTTGTCTTTCAAATTGCATTTATACTAGTTCAGCCGCTTATCACATAATAGTACTAGGAGGAAATACACTAAAATCTTTGGAATCCCTCAATACTTCAAATCTTTTCGAAAATTGAGATTACCTAATTTATAGACTTCTTGTAGCTCGCAATATATCTGTGATATTATAATTTACATCTACAAAAAATCAATGAGTATGATAGTAAGGATGAGATGATTAAAAAAATCTTAAATGATTGCTTACATGGTTAGAACGCTTTTCAGGAATGGCAACCAAATTTCCAGCTGACTCAGGTTAGTAAGACCTTGTACAACTACAACAGGAATAAGGAATAAAATTGTTAAAAGAATGAAGGTGAAAATGACCACAAGCTTAGAGATCCATCTTCGCATGAATGATGAAGAAAAGAAAGGCCAGTAAACATCTTGTGGTTCAGGAGCTTGTTCAGCGACCCAGTGGGTGGGATTGGTTGATTGTTGCATGTGGAAAGCAATTGCAGCACCATAACGAGACTTGAAGGAAACAAAGGCAGCTCGAATTTCCTTTTACAATGAAGAAAGAGTGTAGCTTAATAGGATGCACCAAATAATAACAGGAAAGAATTTTTTATTATTTATTTACTAAAAAAACACAAATATTGTCAAACTCACATCTTAGTAATCAGTGAATATGTATCATCCCTCAGCTAGAGTTTATAACAAAATAACTAATTCTCACCAGATATCATTATACAATCATCTGCATCCTGAAAGGAAAATTCATCCAGAACAAGCCATCGCTATTATAACCAAGTTAAAACTAAGATATGACTAATGGAAGCACAGTTTTAACATATACCTTTTCTATGACAAACCCTTAAATCCAAGAAAATCCAGTTTCATGTTTGAAGAGTTGGCTTAAACTTTCTAGAGATTAATTAATCAATACATTATGATCCAAGTAGAAAATCAATCAAAGAAAAGAAGATGACCAGAAAAAACACCACCCTTTATGGGCTATTCATGTAGAACTTCCTCAAACTTGGGGACGGACTTTTTGTTAAAGTTTAAATTTTATTTTTGAGTAATTTCCAGTTAACTTAAGAATTTGGGATTAATGTATCTCCCCTGATTGTCCATTCATTTTTATCATAAATGTTATTAATAAATCACTGCATAATTCAATAAATTTTCCTATTCTATAGTTTATATTAATAGATTTCCTCTGATAATACTTGAATCAAACAGAACCAGTACCGAGTATTCTAATATCCTCATTTCACACACATCAATCAAATTCTTATTTTCAATTTAAAAAGGTGATAAGCAATTGCTTACTACCACAGTATAAAATCAAGTAAAGAAGCAACTGTGCATTTCACCAAGTACATAATCATACAGTAACTAACTTGCTACATTAACCTACAGTATGATAAATATATAGTAGACAAAATATATGGAAAAAAACAACTGTTTAAAATTATATCTTAAATTGTGTAATAAATCTCAATAAAGTTGAGAAGACGACAATATTACAAGTTTTTGAAAGAAAATAAGTTAGTGGGAAAAGTACATACATCTCCTGCTAATGAAACCTCTGATCGTTCCACTCTCAAATTCTCTTCAATATCTTCTAACTTCTTCTCATAATGATCCACAAGATCAACCTTACTTCTAAACAATCCAACACGCTTATACTTATCTTGACTGGTATCCGATTGTAAGTGGGTAAGATTTCTATACAGTTTCTTTGCTTCATCCTACAGAAAGAATGTGAAAAAATTATCATAACACAAAGAATAGGTATTTACAGTAATAAAACTCATTCTCTTGACATGCTATTCAATGTTGCTAAAGATGGATAATTCATAATTGGATAAAATCTGGATTGAATTTGTTAAGGAACTATTAGAACCAAAAGCTTAAGCTCGTAGATACGAGTTTAACAATAAGTTAAGCTCTAAGATGCTACCTCATGTGCAAGTTTAGTTAACCAACAGCCCATGCGTATCAAACACAAAAACAACTTGTTATAATTTTATTGAAAAAATATACAGAAAGAAGAAGCTCAATTCACTTTCTAGTTTCTACTATTCTCTCTTCAATTAGATCCAACTTATTATGTAAAATATAGTATCAATCTCAGACACAAGAAGAAAATAGCTTAATCAATTAAATTTTGTTTGCATAACTGAAGTTTCTAAAAAGTTCCATTCTCATTATTTTTATATTTGCACGCATAGTTCAACAACATAAGAAAAGACATGTGCATTACCTCACATGTCAAATGTAAAATAAAACATACAAGGAGAAAATATTCAATCATATTGACCCTTCACAAGAACAAGGTAAAGAGAATAAGTGGAAGACATAACATCATCAGAAAAAAGAATATAACATTAAATTGCTTACAAGGAGACTTCGAAGTTTATTTGTCCGACGAATAACTATATGTGAGAGATATGTGGAAGGATGATACTCTTTAAAGAAACTCTCAACACTTTCACTGACACTGCTCCCAGCAGAAACAGGGATACTGCGGACTAAGATGGTAAACTGATGCGGCTGAGGCTTGGATGAATGAAAATAAGCCATCCTTTTTGAAGATATATAATTATATTCCTGCAGAAGCAAAATAGTACTCAATTTTACTTTTCGCCCTTGTATTACTCATATCCGCAAATGCTTTTCGCCCTTGTATTACTCATATCCGCAAATGCTTTCATTCACAGTTTAGCTAGCAACATTATGATACAACTATGAGAAACAACACTGAACACAGATCTACCAGCTAAGCAGACATGTAATGTATCAACCAGTCATAGAAGAACTACATTTGCAGTTTCACCTGAAAGTTGGAGCTTTAGAGATATTCAACTATGTTCATTCACTTGATGTACCAACAAGCTAAAATGTGCACAGAATTTCACTTACATAATAAAGTAGAAAGCAGACAAATCCAGTGACAAGATAGATGGCGCAGAAGTGAACCCATAACCTAAAGAAGAAAATAACAAAGACCATTAAATAGTGAGTTTCTCTTCACAAATGCCTCGGCTTTATGGATATAGGAAAAAGTACTAAACTCAATGAAACAAAAGAATTAATTAATTCTTAAAACTAATCAAAGCATAATCACAATAGTATTTAGTGTAAAATCTGCCCATCCCATCAGATATACATAGAATCTACTAATTTGAACATTCTTACTTGAAGAAAATATGTTTGATTCTGGAACCATCACCTAAATAATCATTAATTAGCTAGGAGATTTAGCCTCCAATGGTAAAATTGATAGAGAAAGAAAACAACAGAAAAGAGATATCCAGATGAATGTCACCAAACAAGACAAGAATTTAGATTTTTGCCACAGAAAACTCTAAAATGCTTCCAGATGGTGAAAAAATTTAATAAAGAGCCAGAGGATGAAAATAATTCCGGTGCAACAAAAGATTTTGCGTTAGTAAAGTTGAGTTCACAAAAGCCTCCAGCAACATCTTGAAAGCTTTATGAAACATGTTTGTAAATGATTATTACATGAGTTATTTAACACTCCACAAGGGAAAGTACAACTTGTTCTTGAGTAGTCACTGTAATAAAAACTTTCTTAAGACAACACTAGTGAAAGAGTGAAGAAGAATAGGTTTCCAGATTCAAGATTTTATGATTAAGAGTTGTGACACAAAATATCCAATGTATAGCTGGTCCAGTTTATGATTTGGTTTCACGGTTTAGGCTGAGATTGGGTTGTAATAATGTGAGAAGTGCAGGATGTAAACAGGCTGTAGAGGTTATCGTGGAAGTATTAAATGAAGAGAAATTCCAAAATTAATTTGATTTATGGAGATGTGTAACAATGAAAATAACACTCAGACGTATGCAGTATCAAACACATAACTTACATAATTCAAAACTGTACATGTTCACTAATACCAACTTATGAAGAGCATAAGCTTACAAATTCCACACAAGAAGCAATTAATAGAGGCAAAATCTTGAAAATGAGAAAAGCACTGTGATAAAACCAGAGAAACCTGAACAGGACTCGATCAAAATTACCAAAATTTAGAAGAGTTCATTGAATTTATTTTCTTGCAAACCCCGATAATCCCTCCAAGTAGAAGGCCCAAAAGGAAAAGAAAGGAAAAGGAGAAACCTCAAACACTATTATATACAAACTACAGAACAACATGTTATATGAAAAAGTATCTCAAATTTCAACAGTTAATAATGCATTATTCAAACTCCATTCTACCCCAATTGAATAAAATACATTTTGTCATGCTATGTGCTTCCCATATTCTAATAGGGGTTTGAACTGTTAGTTTTCTTAAACAAATTCACTCTTTAAGTTAAAATTCATGATACAACCATTTAGAAGTTAAAATTACCTTTTTGATCCACTTTTAACATTTGAAATGGTAAATACATCCAAAGAATTATTTGATATATCAGCAAAGTCAATCTCATCAAGCTGAGTTCCTGTGCAGTTCACTGGAAGAATAATAAAAATTCCAATAATCCCAGCAAACACAAATACTTTCAAGCTGCAGAACTCAGAAAAAAAAATATATAAATAAACAAGTAGGCATAAAGATGGAAAATATAAAGAAAAACCAACATGAAATGCTGGAAAACAATAATGACAACAAACTATGCTTCAAAACGGCTGAGGAAAAGACAAAACTAAGAAGAGATGGAAGAATAAAATAGACATTCATTTGTAAACAAAAAAATTAAAAAAAAAAAAAAAGACTTTTATTTTAAGCTAACTTTGTAGAAATGAGCAAGTAACCCATTTCTCTGGAAAATAACTCNAGACAAAACTAAGAAGAGATGGAAGAATAAAATAGACATTCATTTGTAAACAAAAAAATTAAAAAAAAAAAAAAAAGACTTTTATTTTAAGCTAACTTTGTAGAAATGAGCAAGTAACCCATTTCTCTGGAAAATAACTCTTCATAAGGTAGAAACTCCTAATCAAAGCAGGAATTAAGACACAATCACAAGACCAAGGCACTAAAAGAACACAAGTCCATTTGTCCTTTTCTTTATTTGACAATCAAAAATATTTACTTCTTAAAAACCCTAACTACCTGAAGGTTATAATACGCATAAAAACTACAGCATCCAAGCCTGAGGATTCCAATAGCTCCTCTTCAGAAAGCTTCCATGCCTTTCTCACCCAACCAGGAGAAGGTATTAACCTTTCTAGGTTGAAATGACTTCTTCTCTTAGAATTTCCTTCAGCCAGCAAGCGTGGTATATAAACTTCATAATTAGTTGGTTGTTTCCGCAATATGGAGTACAATGTGAAGAACAAAACACAAAGACCAGAATTTATTCCAACAGATGTTAGAAGAGCAGACACAAGCATTTCTTCAGAGTAATCTCAAGACCTTAAAATAAATAAATAACCAATCAACTGCAACCTGCACCAAGCGCAAAGAAATCAATTAACATTAACAAGACAAGATTCGAATAACATAAGAAACATATGAGAAGCACTGTAACAATTTTTGTATCAAAACCTAAAACATTTCTCCCATGTACTATGGTTTAATTTAAAAAGATGATAATAATCAATTGAAAGTAAGATTAAGCTATAAGATTAGCATCAAATTACAGCTATAAATTGGAATTTAATGGAATTGAAATACCACACCAAAATCCAATTCCATGGCCCTTTTTAATGCAGCCGAACAAAGCCTCAAAATCTTCATTACAAGGATCTTATTCCAGAATCTGCTTCTCAGTTCTCATAAAGCCAAAAGCAAAAAATAAAACGCAATGACAAGAACTTAAATTAGCAGAAGATTAAGAAAACATAAACAATAGTTTATGTACGAAATTTAAAAAAAAAAAAAAGCAGCCAAAATTGTGTAATTGAATTCAAGTACTTGAGACAATTCTACTCCACATCACAGCTGAGATGTCAATATCACTTCTATTTCAACTATCACCACTTCTATACTTAAGTTGATCTTAATCTTCTATAAAACAATCAAATCAAATAAACCACAAATATGGAAACAAAAACTAGCATAAAGATTGATGTGAGTAGAGAAACCAAATGAACCTGCTAGCGTATGAACTTTCACCAGTGTTGACGAGAAGTGAATATCACTAAACTAATAAACTCCGCAACTGTTCTTTTAAATATAAAACAGTAGCTGAAGTTAGCTTGCTCCTTGACCTTCGCTTCGCTTCAGATATTAGATAATGGTCGCAATTTCAATACATGCCCTTAACGTGCTGTTTGCTTCTTCTGAACGAATCAACAGTGAGCTTGCCGCGTCACACTTTTATTTTAAATTGTTCTTAGTCTTGATTTGAATTAATGGCTTTTCTGGAGAATTGGGTTTGGGTTGAGTGAAGAGGAAGAGAGGGATATTTTGGGATTTTTAAAAAAGAACTGTCGGTACGGTCAACGGGTTGGGATCGGGGTTTATGTATGTTAACTGCCAGTCTAAACTACCCGTCAAGTTTCTTAATTCATGTTTGACACTTGATTTCAATAAGTTAATTTAAGTACCTAAACAGGAAATTGTTGAGGATGTTAAGAGCTTTGTACTTGGATTCAGTTGAACCTGTATTTCGGGACTTGTTACAAGTAAAACACAATTATTTTTGCTCATAAATTAAAGAAAATTCATTTCTATTTCAAAGTATGCACATAGGAGGTAACACAGGAAAGACAGATTCATTGAAACATTTAGGTATTTGTTAAAAATTTACAAACAATCATATGCAAGGCTCCAAGCTTTATTGTATGTGAGCTTTACAACAATCCAATCTTGGGAAAGGCCTTTTACAATCGTGTGGGCGACTTCGTGTGTCCCCATCATGGCCCCACTATTTTCGACTCTTGTTGCAAACAGGTCTAAGGGATGACAAAATCTTCACAAGATAGATTATTGCATAATGCAAAGACAGATGAAGATAGGAGTCAGTGATGACGAAAATAATTCACAGAACTAGTATTGACATACAACAAAACAATGCCGTGAATATACTTAGCCACGCGAAATTTCGCAACAACCCGTTTAAATTCGAAAAATAAAGGGGGAAATGACTCTGACCCCCAGTTAGATTACTCGAAAACACGTAACCCCAAACTTATATTAAACTAACATTAACCCCCCAAATACTTAACAGACGTTTAAAAAACAGAAACAACTATACTAAAAAATATTACAATGACTAAAATATCCCTGCTGCCGCCGTCACCACCACCTGCACCGTCGCTGTCGCCCACCAAACCAGCTGATCTCCGTGATCCGTTGGTCGCTCCTGACCCCCCTCGGCCTGCTGATTCTCGATCCGGCCTTGGATTTTC
>JANLJB010003223.1:1458-12700 GCA_026212285.1 Bursera cuneata
TGTAACATTAAAGATTGTTAAAAGAGTCTTGGTCATCCACAAAAGACTTGCTTGTTCTTTGCTTCAATGGTCCTGCGTACGCTACGGGGTAAGACTTTTCATTTGAGTCGGTCTTCTTGGGAATCTTCCTCTGTAGCAAACAATCTCTCTCAAAGAGACGATCATCAAAGAACTTGACCTAACCCCGGCCGTACTTTAGAGGGAAATGCATTGTCAAAACGGAAAATGCAAAGAAAGATCTCACGTATCTCCAACGAACAACCTTAGTTGACTTCACGTCGTTCTTAATCTTAAGTCTTATCCGGACAAGTTTAGTGGTTGACTGCCCTTCTTTACACCTAAAACCCTAAAAAATTATATCATCCGAATCACACCGCCGCTCGCCTTCATTCACGGCCTCAACGTGATTGACGGTGTTTTCTTTTTATCATCTTCAGGCCAACCAAATCATATAATAACCCCACCAACAGCAGCTTCAAGACTTTCAACTACCCCCTCAAATGGCCATTGACTTGGCAAGTTAAGTTAATTAATGAAACTAAAAAGATATAGCTGGTTTATATATCATGCTATTCTTTTTTCTAACTGTCCAATCCATGAAAGGCTATGTTATAAGAGTCTTTTAAATCCGATTATTTCAAGATTTTTTTTTTTGAAAATCGAAATATTTTGATCTATTTATACTTATCTTGACTAATCCTCAAGAGAAACTACTATAACGATAATTTATGATCTCATCGTTGATCTTACCTCTTACGCTACACTTTACCACTTGAACTAAACTATTATATGTTAAAAGATGTTTTTATAATGTTATTAAATTTATAAAGATTAATAATGGGCTTACCGTAACTGAATATAATTATTCGGATAAAATTAGCTATATACTAAAGATAAATCATTGAATAGAATTCAAATTGGGCTCGTACCAGTCCCATCACAAATCCTTGTCCGTTAAAAATCATAATTAAATTTCTCTATCGAGTCTTGATTGAGTGATTAAGATGCATCCAGCTTATATTGATAGAGATTTTAATTATTTAAATAAAAAAATACTAAGAAGGAAACCGATGGAGACGTATGTCTTCGTGGCCATGTGCCCAAGTGCGGCGATTCTTAGAAAATGTTCGTATTCTGCGAGTGAATCACACTCACACGACACGGGTGTATTGACGTCAGTTCTAACGGTCGTTTACATTTCTAGATTCTCTCTCGAGGTTTTATTTTACTTTCCCTTTAAAACGTCACTGTTTCATTAACAGTCCAGTACTAACGCCGTTAGGGTTTTTTCCATTTATGGTCTTGTTCACAATTATTGCCAAGGCCATCGCTCAAACCAAGACCTTCATTATCAATTTGTCTCGTCACACATTCATCTTGCAAGTATTTTAATTTAGATAATTTTTTTGAGCAGATAAATTTGCGTTATTTTTTCTATTTTAATTTAGATAAATAAAATCAAAATCTGAAAAAAAAAAATTGCATAGTGCTTAAATAGAAGGTTAGGATTATAATCTTTTATAGTTTAACGTCAACGTCAATACGACNATCAGAAACCCCACAAACGACAAACATAGTGACCACCGTCCCAGTGGACGTTACGGCGTATAACACCGTTTGCTAGCACCGTCAAGCATGTCTCCTCTGGATGACAAAGCCGCGTAATAGCGGGTCCCAGTCAAGCTGGTCCAGATTTCCTCCCAGCTCAGCCACCATTGCCTTCCAATTGCATTTAATACCTTTTCATACATCAAAAATTGAAAACTTTTAAACAATTTTAGTCTTTAGACAGATGTGGAAGCTATGACTTATTATAAATTTATCTTAAAAGAGGCTGAAAAAATTTACATTTACTTGTATATGACTGAATTGTATCTACATACATGAACCTTGAAAAAAAAAAAAAAAAGAAAAAAAAATATATACATAAAGTAAAATGACAGTAATATAAAGCTGAGTTTCAGAACTTTCANAACCTTTAAAAAAAAAAAAAAAAGAAAAAAAAATATATACATAAAGTAAAATGACAGTAATATAAAGCTGAGTTTCAGAACTTTCATGGCATTTTCTTCTTCTAATATTCCAAGTTATGCAGTATCAAATCCACCCTACAACAATATCCATAAATTAACAGCTTACAGCTGGGATGGATTTTGTCGAAAGTCATTTATCTATCTATAAGCGAGTGTGACTTTGAATGAAGTTGTTCTGGTGGGGTCCTCTCTTTTTCTCAGTAGTGACAGCCTAATCAACAGCCTGGAAAGGGTTGTTGTTGCATGTAGTTGCACTAAAAAGCTCCTCTTCTTGGCCTTTCATGGTGGCATTCATGTTTCCACAACTGGGTTTTCCTCTTTGAATCTCACCCAGTTTACTTTGTAGTTGACTGTACACATTTTAGCTTTCTCGTCGAGGTAAGTGTGTTTTCAAAGCTTTCATCTTTATCTGTGTTATATCGAAGAAGTTCATGTGAGAGAAGAGTTGAAATTCATTTTTTTTTTCGCCCCATATTGTTTCTGCAAGTTTTTAGATATATTGGTTACTTGCATTGGCATTGGTTTATAGATCTGGAGCTTTGAAGATACAGTTTTTACTTTTGAGTTTGGTGTTTGTGAAATTGTGCTTTTCAGATCTCAGTATACTGGAAGCTAGACAGTATTAGAGAACTGTTATTCAGGGTCTGCTAGTTGGGACTTGGGTAGTTGTATAGCTTTTTAAGGATTTCGGTCGTTGCCAATGGTGAAGATGAAACCAGGGAAGTGGGCACTTATAGTTCTAGCTGTTGTTCTATTTGAGTTTTTCTGTCATAGATCATATGCCTCATTTACTCCTGTTGATAGCTACTTAATTTCTTGCGGCTCTTCACAAAATGTCTCTTTCCAAGGTAGAACTTTTCTTCCTGATACACAACACTCTTCTCTTGTACTGAAATATGGAAATTCTGATGTTGCTAGCTCCAATTCTAGTGTTCCATCTCCTATTTACCAATCTGCTAGAATCTTTTCAGCCACGGCTTCTTACAAATTTGCTATTGAGAAAGAAGGCCGGCATTGGGTCCGCCTCTATTTCTATCCTCTTCCAAACTCAGGCCAAAAGTTGGCTTCAGCTACATTCACTGTAGTCACTGACCAATTTGTGCTCTTGAACAATTTCACTTTTAAGAACTATAATGGTTCTTATATGTTCAAGGAGTATGCAATCAATGCGACTTCCAATACCTTGACACTTAACTTCATTCCCTCAAACAATTCAGTTGCATTTGTTAATGCAATTGAAGTTGTCTCCATCCCAGATGCAATCTTCCCTGACCAGGCACTGGCTTTAAATCCATCTGCTCTTTTTTCTGGGCTTTCTGACCATGGCTTTGAAACTGTTTATCGGTTAAACATGGGGGGTCCGTTGATTACTGCACAAAATGACACCCTTGGAAGAACTTGGGAGAATGATGAGAAATACCTCCATGTAAACAGCTCTGCTGTGAGTGTTTCTGTAAATCCTTCATCCATTAAATACACTGCTGTCACAACTGAAATAGCTCCAAATTGGGTTTATGCCACTGCTGAAGCCATGGGTGATGCGAATGTGGTTGATATGAACTTCAACATAACTTGGGTGTTCTCCATTGATCCAAACTTCAGATACTTTGTTCGCGTACATTTCTGTGATATCATGAGTCTGGCTATGAACACTCTTGTATTCAATTTATACATAAATGACGATATTGCTATTCCAAGTGTTGACCTCTCCAGCTTCACCAATTCCCTGAATGTCCCCTATTACAAAGATTTTGTCTTCAACTCTTCAGCAGATTCAGATACTTTGACAGTTAGTATTGGCCCAGATTCAACGTTGGACATTACTAATGCAACTTTGAATGGATTGGAGATTATAAAGATCAGCAATGACGCTAGAAGTTTGGACGGGCTATCTTCTGTTGACAATCTGCTTCCTAATAAATCCTCAAACAAGCAGAAACTTGGAATCATAATTGGTTCTGTTGTTGGAGCTGTAGCTGTACTGGTGTTAATTGGTTTATGTTATTGTTGCTTAATAGCCCGAAAGTCGAAGAATACTCACCAAGGGCATTCGTGGCTCCCTTTGCCCTTGTATGGTAATTCTCAGACCATGACAAAGATGTCCACTACTTCTCAAAAGAGTAACACAGCGAGCTGCATTTCATTAGCTTCCTCCAATCTTGGCCGCTTCTTCATGTTCCAAGAAATTCTTGATGCAACCAATAAATTTGATGAGAGTCTGCTTCTTGGGGTTGGTGGATTTGGTAGGGTCTACAAGGGAACCCTTGAAGATGGGACTAAAGTAGCTGTCAAAAGAGGAAACCCAAGATCTGAACAAGGTCTTGCTGAATTCCGAACTGAAATTGAAATGTTATCTAAGCTCCGCCATCGCCACCTTGTCTCTCTTATTGGCCATTGTGATGAGCGTTCGGAAATGGTTCTTGTTTATGAATACATGGCCAATGGACCCCTGAGGAGCCATCTCTATGGGACGGATCTGCCTCCTCTATCATGGAAGCAACGCCTTGAGATATGCATTGGGGCTGCAAGAGGACTTCATTATCTTCATACTGGTGCAGCTCATACTGGTGCAGCTCAAAGCATTATTCATCGAGATGTGAAGACAACAAACATTCTTTTGGATGAGAATTTTGTAGCGAAAGTTGCTGATTTTGGCCTTTCAAAAACAGGTCCTTCTCTTGATCAGACTCATGTGAGCACTGCTGTTAAGGGTAGTTTTGGCTACCTTGATCCTGAATACTTCAGAAGGCAGCAGCTTACAGAGAAATCAGATGTGTATTCATTTGGGGTGGTTCTGATGGAAGTTCTTTGCACTAGACCAGCTTTAAATCCTGTTCTGCCAAGGGAGCAGGTTAATATAGCGGAATGGGCAATGACCTGGCAAAAGAAGGGCATGTTGGATCAAATCATGGATTCTAACCTGGTGGGCAAGGTGAATCCAGCTTCCCTTAAGAAGTTTGGGGAGACAGCTGAGAAGTGTCTGGCTGAGCATGGGGTTGACAGACCATCAATGGGAGATGTCTTGTGGAACCTTGAATATGCTCTCCAGCTTGAGGAGACCTCTTCTGCTCTTATGGAACCTGAAGATAACAGCACAAATCATATCCCTGGTATTCCTTTGACACCACTTGAGCCATTTGATAATAGTGTAAGCATGATTGATGCAGGGAACTCTTGTACTGATGATTACGGCGAAGATGTTGCCACAAGTGCCGTATTTTCACAGCTAGTAAATCCCCGTGGGAGATGAAAAGAGAAGACTTCCACGTAGCTGTGATCTTGGCCACATTCCTTATTAAATATTTGGGTCATCCTGGCCTTGAGCATTCATGGAAATATCCGGAGTGAACAAATGAAGGTTAACTATTACATTTCTTCTGTTCTTTTACCTAAAATTTTTTGCCCATACAGTATTCAGTTTTTTTATATAGTTAAGTGATGGGTGCCAATTAATCCATCAGAGATGCATGTAAGTTTCCTTCAAGATTCTGTTGTCTTCATTTAAAATTCAGCTGGGTTTCAGTTGTCCATATTACTTTTATACAATTACAAGATATGAAAATGTATTGGCCTATTATCTTTTCTTCATGAAGCTGTGCGGAATGTTGTGATTGCAATGACTGTCTATGTATATTACATTCTTTGTCAATTTCTTGTATAGTCTTTATAATAGTACTCCTAGTATGCTACCATACTAGTTACTTCTTAGGGAAATATGTTCAGGTGTCCTACATTGAATAGTTGTAAGAGAAGGTTGAGTTTATAAAAAGTATTAATCCCTCGACCCAATAGATTAGTTCTTTTGGATTGGATACATGTTCTTCTAACTCTTGTATTTGAGCTAAACCTACAAACTATCAAAATGCGAGGACTTGTGTTTGGACAAAAACGACTGTATTTGATGTTTAGATGACACAAACTAAACCCACGAACTATCAAAATGTGAGAACTTGGTGTTCGGTTAGAGACAATTAATTGTACATGGATTTGATGTACACCATGAGTCTTGTCCGAGAAGGAGATTGTGTTATAAAGAGGTCATTTTATTTCCCAATTTTAATCTCCGTTTGTCCGATTAATGCAAAATTCACATATATCAGCACAAGGGAGTGGAATTCTAAAATAAAAAAAATTCAGCCTGCAACGCGAAATGCCAAGCTGACTATACCCCTCTACTTCTTTAAGATCCGCAAAGCTGCAAGTATTCTTGAGAGGAAACAAAATATACCAGCCTAAAATTTATGTATACTTCCGTATAGAGATGGCAAAAGGTTAAGCGGGGTTAGGTCGGACCTTTTTCGATAGGTCAAACATGCTTTAGGTTAGGTCCGGCCAGGCTTGAATAGTGTCAGGCTAGGTCGGATTGGATGGAAAAAAATGAAGGCCTAGGCCTGGCCTACTAGCCTATATGTGATTTTATTTTATTTTATTAATTCTTAGTATTTGTTTTTAATATAATTTTAACTAAAAAAATTTCTAAATATTTGATTTCTAAAAAAAAGTGTATTTTATTATTAATGGAGACAAAAATGGACGCTAATATTTAACATAATATATTTTATTTTTTAATCAATTTTATTTTATTTTTCTACTAATATAAAATTAGATTAAGAATTACTTTTTTAAGTGAATGTAGTTAATTGAATGGATTAGGAATTAAATGAATGAGTTACTTTTTTAAAATATTTAAGAGACAAAAATTGACAATAGTATTTAAAAAAAAAGAAATGCTTGATCTATTTTACTAAAATAATTGATATTTACCATATTTAAATTAAATTAAAGATGGAATAAATGGTATAAAATTATATCATTAATTTAATATTATAAATACCATAGTAAAAAATAATCTAATTTAAATAAATTTTATGTAGTTTGATTGATTACTAATTTATTAAACATCTTAAACTAGGGGATTGGTTTCTACCATGAATGAAGGAAATTACTTAATTAATTACAATTAAATTTATTTTTGAATCACGAAAACTCCCATATATGTATAATGTATTAGATTACTTTAATAAAAATTAAATTTAGAATGGAGGTGAATTATTTTGCCATATATTTAATATAATTATTTTAATAAAATCAACACAAAATTCTTATTTTAATCAATAATTTACATATATTATTTGATTACGCATTAATATAATTAATATATTAATAAATAATTTTTTTTTTAAAAAAAAATGGCAGGTCAGGTTAGGCCAGTCTACAAGACTTCCTCTTTGTTTTTTAAAAAACCAAACACGATGTTTTCTCCCGACGGTTGAAAAGCCCAAAAATAAATAAAACCAAACACGAGATTTTCTATTTAGTTTCTTTCAATTTCTCTGTTACATGGTAACTAAGGAGGGGATTAATTAGTAAGATTTTTCTATAGTTCGTTGGAATTAGAAGCGGCCTTAAAGCAAACTTGACTTTAAATAATGATTTATTGTCTGGACACGAAATTACTGGTCTGCTCAATCAGTACAGATTGAGCACAATTTTTAAGCTCAGAATTTCTCTCTAAGCAAGATGTTGAAAGTTCGATTAGAATTCATGATTTTTCTTAATGTAAACTTAAAATTACTAAAATTTCAAATTACATAATTAAAGAACTAAGACTATTATTATTATTGTTCTTAATAGCGGATAATCCGCCTCATTCTAGCAGTCAATCTTCAACTATTTGGAAGAACCAGAACATTGAATTATTTTCTGTGCATGTGACAGTTTTCATTTCTTATTTCCTGCAAACTATTCCAAGCCCACGGGTGGCACTACCGGTACAATCCAAAGTGCCATAATCCGCCAGCAGTGCATCTTTTTGATCAAAAGCTCCAGCTGGAGAGAAGATACAAGAACTGCAATCTGCCGAGAGAATTGATGTGGTTCTGTATTTGTCTTCGCCACCCAATACTGGCATTGCCACTCCTGGTTTAGCAGGATTCACGAAATCCGGCTGGTAAGTCCTGCCGATCACCCCTTCAACTTTTGGTGATATGCCCTGGAATCTAAATTGTACCTCCAAGTGAGCAAAACAGTCATCAGATGGTATCTGGTAGTTATGGATTCTATCATCTTCCTTGGTCACAGGCACTACACTGACTGATATCTCAGCAACTTCTGGGAGAATAACCATGACGCTGTTCTTGCTTGACGTTCTCTCCACTTTAAGGTCGCCTTCTGGAGACTGCCAAGAAGAGAGATGGCCTTCAGGTACCACAAGTTCTTTCCCATTGTAAGTGAATTTGAGATGGTCGATTTCATCGTCCCAAACTGCTGCTCTTGTAGCCTCAAGAGAGAAGGTGTTGGAGTCGAAGAGGAAACCAAGTGCTTGAATCCACGTATAGTCTCGGTTTCTGCCAGCTGGCCTGAGGCCAATGAAGCGGGAATTAATTTGAAGGTTGAGATCGGACACCAAGCTGAAATGCTCATTGCTTTTTCCATGGAAATAGAACACAATGCCGTCCCCACCAATAAAGCGGGGATCCAAGCATGCTGCTCCAGGGCTATTGCAGTTCGGTTTACGATCTACAATCACCAAATACGAACGTGGTTAGTTGATAGAACTCATCATATTTATAACTATATCATGAAAATATAATAGTTGAAGAGCTAGTCTTACTTCTGCACTCTGCCTCGCATTTGGGAGAACTACAGTTGATGTAGCAGACTTTGGCCTTGGGATCTTTCGGTGTTGTGGATGGGCATTGAGCTGGGCAACGCATCCGCTTCAAAAAGCAAGGCCCCCTACTGTAGCAGGTCAAGGTCTGTGCATCGATTCGTACCGCAACTGAAACTAGGATTAGCAGAAAAATTAAGAAACTATGGCTGCTTGAAACCTTCATGACTGATGAAGATAGCAAGGGGCTAGAGGCTTGAACCCAATTACAAAACACGAGCACTTCCCTCTCTTTTCTTCCCTATTTATAGAACTTAACAAGTGGGATTCTTTGACTATATATTTTAACTTTTGCAAGTAATCTATCTTCTAGTGATCTAAGATTCCCATTTACTAATATCCATCTCATATTTCAGCTACAAAAGTGGGCTCTGCTGGTTCCTTAAATACTTTTGCCGGATTGTTAATCTTGGTCAACTCTTTGGAGCTTGTAATTGTGATTTAAAATAGGCAACTTGAAAAAAGTCCTTTATGTTGTTGGCCATGAGTTACATATATAGTTTCATTAGATTCAACATCTACAGTAAGACTTTACAGTGTTCAACGTCTCTGGGACGACAAATACAATATCCGAGATTGGTTTCTTTACAAGGCTAAAGCCAATAAACCATCTACTAGCACATGCAGCACATAAACACACACGTCAATTGCAGACAAACTGCCAGATTACATGCTTCGTCCATGTGATAAAAACACGGTTTCCTGCTCTTTACACCCGCCATGTATAGATGCATATAGTTTGTTGCTTCACGTTCCTTCTTACGGTTCCTGTATTGTGGAATATAATCATTCTTCAATTTGCATCTTCATGAATTCTATTCTTAATAATTGTAGCAACTAGCCATGTACAAAATCATGTTGCTTTCGCCAAGAATAGCGCCGAAGTTGAGTGCAGCAAGAGGGTTTCTCTTGTTGAAGATAATACGACGTTACCTTCACCCACTTCTCTCGTGAACGACTAGTCGTCAACTAGTTTATTCTGTTAACGACATGCTCATTAGTATGCTTTTGTTACTACAGGCCAGGCCGTTCGATGGTTAATATATTGTTTATGTTTAATGTTCCGATCCAAATAATAAACTTAAATTATAAATAACAAGGCTATTTTAATTTTAAATCATAATATGTCAAGCATGTTTCAGATAATAGGAATAATAAGGTAATTAAATTAAATATGAAGTTGAGCACTCCCCAACTAGTTGGATACTCTTTTCAGAAGAAAATTCCTCGGAATAGCAAAATTATAAATACTTACAAAAGGAAAAAAATATGGAAAAAAACAAGAGATCCTTATTCCAATAATTAATAATTACAAAATTTCATGAGAATAAAACTCCAATACCCTCTTCTTTGCCATTATTTTAAATATATATATAAATATCTATAGGTTCAGGTTATTATAACTTAATTTCATATATTCCTTAATAACCATTCATTTTTCTAATCTAATAGTGGAAATAGTTGTTAAATTGGTATAAAAAACTACTTTTTAATTTCTCTTTCACACCCATGGATTGTAATAAATCAATGACTTTCAAAAAGTGTGTAAAATTAAGTCACAGTAGTCCGACCCTCTATATATATATTTTTTACATTTTTCCTAACAAAATTCTTTTACATTTTCCTAATAAACTTTTAAAAGAATCTTTAATCACGTTACTAATTAACTTGAAATTTCTTCATATAAACTTTGTTTTTTTTTTTTTTGAAACTTGAATTTAATTTCCCCTCCGCCAACTTAATGAGCTCAAAAGGTACTTAACTTATCTAAATATATTTTTTCCTAAGGCTTTACAATCCAAAAAGGTCTTTAACAACTTAAGAAGCTCACACGATACTTAACTTATTTAAGCATATCATTATCAAGTAATGTGGGATGTCATATCAAGTATAATCAGAATTTCATTTCAAGCAAAGGTAAGTGTGATGTGATGAATCTCATGCAAATTTAGCTGGAGCTCAGGAACTTGATACCTGCACTCAGACAAATCATTTGCCCACCTGTAATTTACTAGCAATGCAATTTCTCGGTGACACCCCAACTAAAAATTTTAATTTAATGCCCCATCTCATGAAGTCTTTTATATTGTTTTAAAAAAAAAAATTATTGATAAATTGTTTACTATAGTCCAAATATTGAATATTTATGCTTAGAAGCAACTTTCATGATTGACACTTCTCCATGTTCATATAAATTGAAGGAATTAACCCAAAGTAAAAGTAAGTATCTCAAATTTATGGATAATTTGTAACTAGAAGACCATAAAAATTACCTTCCTATATATAGATTAATGGATCCACGAACTTCTTTCGTGATCTTCAGGAAGAGGATTTGTGCTTAAAAGAAAACACCAGAATTAGAATTGGATGAAGAGAACTAATTCTCTCTCATAAACTCTACGTATATTTTATATATACGTCAAAGAAGAAATGAAAAATTTAAGAAGTCTCTCTCTTACATGTAAAAATAATAAGCGTTTTATTTTAAACTCAAAATATATTTAAAAATAAAACAGAGGTGGATGAGGTTCTAAACCTT
>JANLJB010003229.1:0-11839 GCA_026212285.1 Bursera cuneata
TAGTCTAAACTTTTATTAAAACATCATTCCTTAAATCCTTTAAATTTTCAACTGGACCAAATTGATTTTGTAATAATTCGTAATATTTGTAAGGACACAAATATTTTATTCAAAAAATTCGTAAAAATCAGATTTTACGGTGCTGATAAAACAATAATTAGAAATAATAAAAAAAAATTTACTATGCTCTTCATTTTGCAATAATTAATTTAGATTTTGGAGTGGCTTATTTCATTCGCGTCTCTGCGGCCAATCAGAAACGCGAGATGCAGTCATTGACCCAATAAGAAACGTCCACGTGGGAAGTCCACGTCGCTTCGCGCTACTTCCTCTCTTAATAACCCAACCAATTCCATTTCCCTTGGAAGAGACGCAGTTTGGTCGTCAAGAATAACTCCCGTCGTTTCCAATTTCGCCTCAGATAATCCCTCCGTCGATTTCGCCGGCGACGTCGAATGGAAGCTCACGGCAGCAGTCTCCGGCGAGTGTTGTTGCTCGCATTTTGCGTCGCCGGTATTTGGTCCGCCTACATTTATCAAGGCGTTCTTCAGGAAACTCTGTGAGTGTTTGTTTCTTTCAAATTTAATCAATTCTTCGTTTGATCTGTTTTGATTGCTTTAATTTGCGACTTTAATTTGCTAGGCGTGGAAAGTGTTGCATTTTTCACGATTTAATTTGACTTTGGAGCTGAGATTTGAAGGTGCAATCAGATTAGGGCACTTATTAGAACAATTTTATTACAGTAATCCACTTGGAATGGATCACGTACATTTTTTTATTTCTCATATGATAACATTTTTGTTTAACTCTAGGTCAACGAAGCGATTCGGGCCAGATGGGAAGAGGTTTGAGCACCTTGCATTCCTGAACTTGGCTCAGAATGTGGTCTGTTTGATTTGGTCTTATATAAGTGAGTATTTTTGTACCTTAATTTCATCAGTCATCACTTGCATTGCACATTGTCTGCCGTGGTTATGAAGCTAATGTTCAGTTCTTTATATACAGTGATAAAGCTCTGGTCGAGAAACTCTGGAGGCGCTCCTTGGTGGACCTACTGGAGTGCTGGTATTACCAATACAATTGGCCCGGCCATGGGTATTGAAGCTTTAAAGTATATAAGTTATCCAGCTCAGGCATGTTCAAATCTTTCTGCTTTTGATGTGGCATCAAAGTTTTCAATTCTCATGCCTAAATTGCTAATTTGAGTGGTGTTGTTTCATTGGTTAATATTTAGAATAATACTATGCATACATTCAACTTTTATAACCATTTTCGTATGACCTGATGTGGCATGATATTATTGAAAGCTGTATCATTATTGCAATCTCTTTCAGTATACATCAGGTTGTAGGAGGAGGGTAAGGTTAGGTATTATTGGAAGCTGTATCATTATTGCAATCTCTTTCAATAGACATCAGATTGTATGAGGAGAGTTGTAAGGTTAGGTATCATTAAAAGCCGTATCGTTATTGCAATCTCTTTAATAAACATCAGGTTGTATGAGGATGGTTGTAAGGTTAGGTTGTATATGTAGCATTACACTAATATTTATGTAAAACTGATGATGTGGAATAGTAGCTTAGATGTTTTTAGATGACATTGTTTTCCTCTATCCTTTTTCCCGTTAGGTAACTTGCATAATGGATATGACATGCACATGGGGTCTTATAGTTTGATGGATAAAAATTGATTCTGACCAAATATTTTCTAGGTCATGATGAGGATGTGTCTTATTATTTTGTTGATTATTCCTAGAATTCAGTAACATTTTAGTGGTATGTTAGCTAATTGATTTATATATTAATTTTACCCCTCTGACATGCAGGTTCTTGCGAAGTCCTCAAAAATGATTCCAGGTGAGATATTCATCCAAGTATTTTTACAAGCTTCTCTGCTATCATTCTTAATTTGTTTTAAATCATTGTGGCTACAGGATGTTCCTAGCATAGAAGATGGATAGATTTATGTGTTTGGTAGATATTTTGTAATTGATCATGCTGTGTTCTGTTGTTCATTTGAGGATCGACTTTTTTGCACATTTAGGTAAAAAAAATTTATGGCGTCAATGATTTTCATGAATGACTGACAGTGTATTTACCTGTATGCAGTAATGCTGATGGGTAGCCTAGTTTATGGTATACGATACACTTTTCCCGAGTATATTTGTACTTTCCTCGTTGCTGGAGGAGTATCAATGTTTGCACTCTTGAAGGTATACAAATTAAATTGAGGCATATCAGTATTAGTTTTCTCTCTTTTAAAATTTATCTTTATTTTTAAAATCTAATGTCTTTTATGATGAGCACTCACAGGTTAAATGAGCATATAGAAACTTTCATTTCTCAATTCTACGTAAGAATCTATAAATCTCGGTTCTGATATTTAGGTTTCTCTTGTGTGCATGAATTGATTTCAGACTAGCTCAAAGACTATTAGCAAACTGGCACATCCAAATGCGCCCCTTGGTTACGGGCTTTGTTTCCTAAATCTTGCATTTGATGGATTTACAAATGCCACTCAGGATTCAATAACTGCAAGGTACGTTGACCAAAAGTTCTTCTTCCAACTGACTGTGAACAATGTTGTAAGTTGTTTTCCATTTGTGCTTTATCATCAAAGTCTCAACAAAAAACTAAAGAAAAACGCTTGTGAACGGCCAGTTTGTTGTTGCTTGGCCAATAAGCATTCTTCTTTCCTGTTAGTAATTTCCTATTTTAACAACATATTGTGCCAGGGATAGATGGTGTCAGCAAAGTAAAAGAATTTGACATATAGATCCATTTTCCTTTATTGATGGAGAAGATTTTAGGTTTATATGAATTGGCCAACCTAGAAGACTCAGGGACAAATACATTATTTTCATATCTGTTATACAGAATGAATCCAGCTCCTTTTTTTTTTTTTTTTTTCCTTTTTTGCATTTTCCATTAGTTTTTGTGGAGGATAAATATTGTAATTTAATTGANTTTTTTTTTTTTTTTTTTTTTTTCCTTTTTTGCATTTTCCATTAGTTTTTGTGGAGGATAAATATTGTAATTTAATTGAGGTTATATCTATTGCTCCTTTATTTACCTGTATCTCCTTTTTGTTGTCTTCCTTAGGTATCCAAAGACAAGTGCTTGGGATATAATGTTGGGCATGAATTTATGGGGTACCATGTACAACATGGTCTACATGTTTGGCTGGCCACACGGTAGTGGTTTTGAGGCCATTCAGTTTTGCAAGCAACATCCGGAGGCTGCCTGGGACATATTTTTCTATTGCCTCAGTGGGGCAGTAGGGCAAAATTTTATATTTTTAACCATAAGCCGATTTGGCTCTCTGACTAACACAACCATAACCACCACCCGCAAGTTTGTTAGCATTGTGGTGTCGTCTCTGCTGAGCGGCAATCCCCTGTCATCAAAGCAATGGGGGTGTGTGCTCATGGTCTTCTCTGGATTGTCATATCAGATCTATCTGAAGTGGAAGAGATTGCAGAGATTGCAGAAGAAGAGAAAGCCCATGTGAATGGCGACTGCAACAATTTTGAAATTTATATCTAGCTGTACCTTTTTTTGTTTTAATCTTTCTTATCATATGATAATTGTAACTTAAGGTTCAGTGACTTCAAGTTAGATAATACTTAGAAAGTTAATGAATGTATTTTAATAGATTTTGAGCAGTAAATCGAAAAAGTTGATGAGAAATAGTTTCCAAACCTTATGCAGCTATAAAATAATAAAAATACTAATATTAGATGACCAGAAACAACTTGTTTAATTTTTTTTAATTTCATGTCAAGCGCCAAGACCCAGTGCTAGAGATTGCCGGGTGTGCTGCTCCATTATTCGCTAACAAGTGTAGTTATAGCAATTGTCGAGTGTGGGATGAGTTGACATGTGTTGTTTGTTAGGTCGCCTAGTCTAAATGGAAAATAGATGCTAATGTGGGATTGGATGTTATGAATTAAATAAGCATTCACAACCCAGAGGTGGGTGGGTGGGTGCGGTAAATGTAATCTGGAATAATTATTAAAGCTCTTGTTGCTGCATGGAAATGGGAGGTCAAACAAACAAATCAAAATCAAAACCGTACACCTTCTCTCGAAAAAGTTTAATGTAATAAGTTCACTTTATTTTGTATGAGGTTCCCTCCCCTGCTTTTACCTCTACTTTATGCTTTGATCATAAATAATGTAATGATACATGTCTTCCACTTCGATCCTTGATCCAACCTCCTAAATAACAGAGTTCCTTCTCTTCCCCTTCTTTCCTCAGTAGACGAAACTCCCAAGTGGCAGGGCCAAGCAAGGACACTAGTTCTTTCTCAATCTCTGTAAGTAAAGTGTTCAACTTGCTTCTTTAAATTCTCTTTGCCTTTTCTTCTCTTCAGTTTCAAGTAAATCTCTTCTTCTTCATAAGCATTTAGGTTTATTTTGTTTGGAGGATTATAATTCATGTATGTTGTTGCGTTTTCTGCTCTGCCGAATAAATCATCACATTTGATTCAAAGAAAGGGAAAGTAAATAAGATTAACAAGAGTTGTTTATGCACACCAAAGCAATAACACATTTCCACTCCAATAATATCAAGTTTCAGTACATTAGATATCAGCTTAAGTAAAGAGAAAAAAAATTAGGAAGAAAACTTATTCTATACCTTCTGCACACCCGAAAACAACAAATAGGAATCCAATCACCTGGTTAATCCTCTTTACTTTCTTCTTCTTCTTTTTTTTTTTTTTTTGTCTGTTTCTTTAATCATCATATATAGGCGAGCTGCCGATGTATTTTTACACTCTGACTAGGAGGTTTATGTAGCAGGTTCTGTACAAGTGACAAATCAAGGCCAAAAACTCGATTGGAAGAAGGTATGCCCGTAACCAATCGCTTCAGAAGACAAACAAAAGAATAATGACACACATTAACAAACACACTGGATTTTGGTGAGTATTAGGGTACTCTCTCCTACTAGGAAAAGAAAAATAAGAGAAACAAAAATATAAAAAACGTGAAAGGAACTCAGAACATGTCAGATGTTTCTGAGATTCTAGAACGCACGCCCACATTCTAGACTAGGAGTCTTGGAATGCAGATCTTGTATAAGCCTGTTTGTAAAATTTTAGGCCGAGATGGCTGCAATCCTAGGAAACTGAATTCAACGAGAAAGAGAAGAAAAAAAAAAACTCAATATATGCTATATATTCCCCTGGGGAATGGAAGATGAGATTTAATGGGTTTAGACCATTTAGATTTCTGTAAGTGAGAAGGGTTAGAGAAAGTGATTATAGACTTTGGAGAAGGGCTCTTTTGCAGGGAGGTGGTTGTAGAGGATTGGCACTTGGATTAGGAGAAGGGGACTCAATTCCAAGTGTTCTTAGTAGAAAATTCCGTTCCTGAAAAGATGCAAGGAAAATTAGAAGTGGTCAGCCAAACTTCAAAATCTGAAATATATGCATACACGTATATATAGAGAATACTTATATAAAATAGTATCACAAGCAATTCCCACGCGAACTTTAGTTGCACTCTGTTTTATCTTCCCATGCCCACATCTTGAGAGCAAAGAAAAACACAAAAATAAGATAAAAAGAAAAGGAAAGAAGAGAGTTATGGAAATTTATGGCCACATAGAAGTGGTAGTGACGATATCAAGAAGTGAGTATCATCAGCTAACTGAGTTAGATATCTTTCATTTCATTAACAGGCTATTGTTAGCTGAGGTAGAATATAGGCTTAGACTTAGTTAAGAAATAAAGCAACCTCTTAGTTTCAATTTGCTACTTCTACTGTCTCCAATATGAATGGTTTATGTGCTTTTATTATTATTTTGAAGAAAAAACAAAATAAAAAAAGAAAGCAAAAAAGAAATAACACTTAAGGTGTCTCTAAAAGGAAAAAAAAAAAAAAAAGCAAANTTAAGGTGTCTCTAAAAGGAAAAAAAAAAAAAAAAAAAGCAAACTTAAGGCAGTTTTTTTTTTTCTGACACCCAGGTACTGCTCTTAAACCAGTTTTGCAGTGTTCAGCTGTGATTATGTTTCTGATTGTTGCATAAAACCTCATACTGATTGGTATTAGGAGTAGCCATGCCTCAGCATTCTAGTTCAAAGTGTTGTTCACACCAAATACATGTACATGTAATCTCAACTTTTGAAGTGCTAGAGCTAATCTTAACAATTTGTGTCATAATTTGTATAAAAAAATGTATAATTGATTTTAACCTAAATATAGATTTTGGTTTGATAGTAAAATCAAAATAATTCTCTACTTGTTCCTCGCCACTACTGTTTTTCTGTTACAATTTTAACTTTCTATCTGAAGGTGGAGATTTTAATCACTTTAGTTTCAATTTTGACCACCTGAAATATTAAAAACTATGAAAGTACATAGGAACTGACTGAAGTCTGTATTTAAACATAAAATTTAACTCATAGACCTTTAGACCTTGACTGGTTGAAATGAATCGGTAGAACTTATTGTAGCTTAAGATAAAAAATAATATCATACTCTAACCAGATGAGGCTTTTCATGGATTGAAATGATTAAAACTGTCAATCCCACTGCTCCTACTGTCTTCTACAATATCAGTAATTTAAGATGATGCAACTCCTACAAATGTTACGACAGTTAGTAGTCACAAACTAGTCCCCCTGGTACTTTGATAACTAATGGCTTGATAACTAGCAGTTCCAGTGTCTAGATAATGTCATGATCAGTAGACACTAGAGTTTTGCAATTAGATTCATAATAGTGGAGAAGAAGTCCTACAAAGTAAACCAAGACCACCATCATTACCAAAGCCATTAGTTCCATTTAATACTGCCGATACCGGTGGCTTATGGTTGGCAATCAGTATAACAAAATCCTTTGAATTTAATCAGATTCCCTCTATCCTAAGGCAATAACTTGATAAATTTAACAGAAAACTAAGTAGTAATGCTGCTGGACCAACCGTTCCTGCCAGCACTACTAATTCTACTGCTTCCAGCTTGATAATAACAAGCCACTGTAGTTCAGTTTTTTACGCTGCTGCTTGTTTGAGAATCTATGATCTCCAATATCCTTTTACCACTACAATTTACTAGTAAAAAATTAAAGGCTTCACAGGCTTTCTTCTATACTTCTACTAGTCCTGCTTGATGCTCAGTAGTGATTAACCACATGATTCTATGACTTCACTGCTACTAATGAATTCATATCTAGTGGAATCAATGGTTTATCATAACTTACACTCTCTGAGAATTTTGGGCTGGGGATCCCTGCTGCTAAGGATCTGAACAATGGGGTAACCTGTAGAGGGGAACCGAACTCTGTACTTGAGGAGGCAGAGACAAGTCCATCATTGTTTGTTTCCTCACCACCAGATGGGAACAACTCCACTGCAATAAATTTATTTCTTGTGTTATACATGGATTTATCCTCCATGGTAGGAAAACATTAGACCTTAGGCCTTTGTATCCATTACAAAATATCATTACCTCGATTTGAGTTTACTCTCCCTTTATCATGTTCCCCCAAGCAATGTTGCTCTTTGAGGTGAATTGATTGTAATTCAGCTCCAAAGTCCTGATGCAGTGCATCTACCTCAGCTTGAATGTGATCAGGTTTATCACTGGCTGAATGAGGAAGGAGGGTTGATCCAGTACTATATTCAGAGCTAGCTGGAGAGTCCTCATATAGATCAGGTTGCCTGAAAAATATGAACCATCAATTATGAAGTATGGTGAGTAAAACCTCCTAAGACCTGTATGTCACTGTAGCTCAATTTTATTACCTCCAAGATGGTCGACTTTCCTCATTACTACTCCTTAAGTCCTCTATCAAGTCCTTAAAATCTTCGAGTTGAAAATCAAAATCAGAGATTCTATACCTTAGGATATCATTTTCTTTGCTTTGATTTAGGAAATCTTGGAGAACCTGAATATCACATTGATAAATATTAGAAGCCATGCGAAACCCATGCATTGTTAAACTTTGTTCCTATCTGAAGCTGAAGAGGAGTTCTAAGGTATGCTAGTATGAAGACTGCTACAAGTGACTTACTTGTGCTGCTAAATGTGGTTATGTGAGCTTGAACAGAATTAGTTAAGACGTTTGGCCTGAGCAGATGTTTTCATTTGGCCAGACAATAAATTAAGAGATCTTAAAGTTGAACTAATTTAAATTTATTACTCTCATCTGTTCCCTAGCGGAATGGTCTAGGCACTGAACTACTTCTAATTTCCGAAGATGTGACAAGTTGTTTGTTATTGGTAAACCATGGACAGGAAGGGATAATGTATGTTGATAGCTGACGATCAAAAGACAATAGAAAAGGACTTCTCACCTTCCAAGCATTTTCCAAACTCTGTTCTGTGTTCTCTGTATTGACTTTCAGTGCGAGTGAGCTGAGAAGTTCTGCTTGTTGCATCAAAGCAGTTACCTTTGGATCATCCTTTTTAAGAAACATTCCTGGGGTCTTGTTGTCTTGAGCTGCTACAGGATCATCAAGAAGAGGTAATCTTAAATTTCCAATGGTTCTAATATAATGTGATTGAAAAGCTTTTTACTCTTGCACTCCTATAAATGTGCCCTTCAAGTTTTGTGATTGATCAACAATTCCAAAAGTTTGTATAATGGTGATTTACCATCATCCAAGACCTCCTTGACATCGGGATGCTGCGTTGACAAATTGTTGACACTGGGGAAGTTTTGAACCAGTACTGTAAATGGAGATCTTAGCTGCTGATCTATTGTTGTACCAGATTGCCTATGTGCTCTGTTTTCCATGTTGCAATTTTCTGCGGGATCAGGGATGTGTGACCTCCTGAATTGGAGCAGAGAAGGAGTATTACTTAGTAAAGCAACAAGAACGAATGTCATTTTTTAATTGGCAAATGTAATGTGATATTCCATTTATAGTCCTTTACCGCATTCTCTTAGCAGGTGCCATACTGTCTGGCGTCCCATTTGTGAACCCATTTTGGAATAAAACTCTCTTGTTGTTCTGGTTCGTATATGCATTGCTATTCTCCTTCGCTAAGGCTTCATATTTTGCTCTCTTCTTGCACAATGTAGAAAACCGGTTCTTGACAGCATTATCCGTTCTACATAAACAGAAATATCAATAACAATCAATCGTATACTTGCAGAGATACATCTAATTTTGGCAAATACACTTAAAGAACATATTCTGAAAAAGCAAAAACTCGCATACCTGCCGGAGACCACCTTTGCTATTTCTGTCCATCTATTGCCAAATATTTTCTGGGCCTGCGGATCAAATTAAGGTGTTAGATCACAAGAATTAAATGATGGAAATGGAATAACACTTATCTAAACTTAGTGGGTTTCTTCTGTTGAACTTTCGAGAGACAGGAAGCATAGCCATTCTGGCCTACTTTTAATAAATTATTTTCTGTTTACATCTACTGCTACCAACCAGACATGTAATAGCCAAAACACATTATAAGAGAAAGAGATGAGAAGTTTTTTGAAAAGTTTTGCAATTATTATTCAACTAACCTTATCCTATGATATTTTCAATTACCTCACACAAGAGCATGTCTTCCTCTGGTGACCATCCGCCTTTTTTGAAATCTGAGTTTAAGTATGTGTACCATCTGCCATTTTCAGTATTACATCAACATCAGATTAATCTGATAATGGATTCAAACCTTTAAAAAAAAAAACAAGGACAAAACAGAGGATCATTTATAACTTGACCAACCTTCTTCTACACTGTCTCGTTGTTTTATCTTTGAATTTAGAAGCAATAATTGACCAACTGTATAAAAATATCAGAACCAAAACCCTTAAAAAAATTTAGTAAAAAATAAAGAAACACTATAAACATCTCGCATAAAATCCTTACTTCTCAGTTCCATGTATACTGATTTGTTCACGAAGTATATCATCTTCCTGCAAACTCAGAGAAACCCAGATAAGATAACCCATCAGAAGAACAATTAATAAATATGTTGATTAAAAAAAAAAAAAAAAAACCAAGGACAGAACAGAGAGAAGAACCTGTTGAGTCCACGTAACAATATGTCGTTCCTTCTTCTTGGAGTCTTCATTGATAGCAAGCTTCTTCTTAGTTTCTTGCATTGTTTACTTACTTACTCTTGGTCTTCCTTTTCTGGACGCTCCTCCTTTTATTTATTAAAACCAATACACGCATGCTAAAGCCAAAGCCTTTACGCAGCCCCCTTATAAAAAAAAAAAAACCAAAAAAAAAAAGAAAAAAAAAATTTGCAGCTTCGAAAAGGAAGTAGTAAACTTTATTTTTTTTGGAGGGGTCTTTACGGATACACTGTTTAGTTCAAACGGAATCGCAAGAAGCTCTCGAGAACTCTATGCGCCAAAACAATATTTGCCTCGGATTCTAATGAAACACTTTTAAACCCCAACTTTGATCTCATCTCATCCCATCTCTCTTGATAGAAAGTGCCATGAAATGAATGAGACCATCAAAATGCTTCACTGTAGTATGCACCACCACTCTATAAATGGCAATACTTGTTAATGGTTTTGCTTTGATTCTTATTCTCGATCTCGATATTCGAGTACTACGTAAAAGGTAGATCTACAAATACCAACTAATACACACACATACACAGAAAAAAAAAAAGTTTTTTTTTTTTTTTTCAAAAAGGAANCGTAAAAGGTAGATCTACAAATACCAACTAATACACACACATACACATAAAAAAAAAAAGTTTTTTTTTTTTTTTCAAAAAGGAAGAAAGAAATGAAGAAAGTTGGGATTTTGGAGAGGAAAGAAGGAGAGACCGTGGAGATTGGAAGTTGTTGTTATGTTAGAGTTGAAGATGTTGATGTGTGTGTCTGAATGAATGAATGAATGATAGTTGAGTTGAGTTCAGTTGAGTTGATTATTTTTCTCTCTCTATAACATTTTTGAATCCATATCTCTCTCTCTCTCTCTCCCGCAACTTCGTAATATTATAATAAATAAAGTATAAATATATGATAATAATAATTTAAATAAATCAGCAGATTCTTGGTTGAGTGCGCGGGTGTGAAGGTGNAGTTTGAAAATAACGCTGAATTCCATGACATCCTATCTTCATCATTCATCCATACTTCTTCTGTAGACTATCACCACTTCCACATTCCTCCACCACCCTACAAATATATATATATATACATATATATAATATTAATATTTTTAAATACTATATAATTTTCTTTCAGGGTCATATTCAACGATGAATATTTATTGAAATAAATATTTTGTTCATTAAAAATAATTTAAAAATATTAATATATGTATGTGTGTGTATATATAAATATATATTTAAAACACATGTTAGGCTTATATTTATTATTTTTTTGAAACGTAGGTATCTGGACCGGTTTACATATATTTCAACTAATATCATAAGACTAGTGACGGAGCTTGGAAGAAATTTTTGGGGGGGCCAAAAGAAGAACTCAAATTTTTTTTTGAGGGAGGCCAACAGATAAAATTTTATTTTTTTTTTATTTTTTATTCATAAAAACATTGATTTTTTTTTCTTTGACCCCCTTGGCCATAAAGAAGCTCCGTCCCTGTATAAGACATGTACCCCAACAAACCCCACAAACCTATATCTCATGTCCTCGGAAGTTTTTCAACAAAGGAACCTTAGACTTGAGAGAGAACATATCTCTAAATTCAAGACTTTCACTATTAAATTACATCAATTGATGTTTGTACTTATTATTAATCAAGGTAAATATATGATTTGCGGCAATCCACACAACCATCTCAAAAACTCATCCTCTAAAAGTACCTATAGTTCAAATGATATGGTCTCTTTAATGTGTATCGTAAAGCAACATATTAAAACATTCAAAATAATGTGACACGCTAGC